>JAADVD010000131.1:0-70301 GCA_023334535.1 Pythium vanterpoolii | reverse complement strand
GTACAACAACACACCTCGCACAATCTGATATCGTACGATCACGGTCTGTACGTCAATCGCTTCTTTTGTTGAAGGTTACGCCCAGCGACATGCAACCCGTACTGGTACGAATCTACGCTCATTCCCTCCCGTGGTCGTCTGTTGAGGTAACATGGACTTCGCCTGGTCCGTTCGAACTAAAACAAAACTGATGTGGTGCGTAGGAGATCGAGATCCAAATGGCGTACACAGGTTCGATACAGATACACCAAAGTCAACGGTAAGAATGGCAATGAAACTACAGCAACTGCAGCTAGCTGGACAGGCAGATTTCAGCGGGACTGGAAACGCGGAGCCATTCGAGGAAGTCGCGCGGTCGAGAGATGCTAGTGCCTTATCGATTTGTGTGTGTGATGCGTGAGGCGATCACTGACATGTACGGCGCGAAAGAGCGCATGGCGCTAGACTCTCTACTCAGCAACTTCAATAAAAACGATGGACAAGAACGGCAGCGTGGAAGTGGTCACGCACGGCGTTATGGCGTTTCCCTGATGAAAAATAATGGGCTAATCGTATGGGAAGCGGCATATACTGCCAAGATCTGCGAGAGAACTTGACAATTGCGGCTCAGCGCGTCGAGTACATAATAAAAATCGTGAGTATCGCCCTCAAGGTCGGCCGATATACTACCATAACGTGGGTGAGCAAGAATATGACGCCGACGAAAGTGTGGCTCGATGAGTGACAAGGTGGTTTAGGTCAAAGGCACCAATGCAACAATTCTCGGCGCAGCACTCGTTGGGAACCAGTCACAAGAAAACCAACTATCTGATGGGACCGATAGGACTCCTTGGAGTCCTATGAAGAGAGTTTTAAAAATCTCTTCTTCCTGTACTCTTTGGAGTCCTATCGGTCTCATCAAATAGTTGGTCTTCCAAACCATAGCCTGCTCCACTGATCATTTTCTTTGATCAGGTTGTCTAACCGTCGTTTGGCAAAATCGGGTCATCTGTCATTGGCATTTAATTGACTAAAATTCATCTGAAATCGTACGATTGGCTTAAAGAGATCATAGATTGTCCGAGTAATTCACTTGGTTGTGTCAACTTGTCCTAATTAGGACACAGATTGCATTGGCGACCGCAACACCGCAAGCACGAATTTGCAATGACGACCTTGACGCCGCAAGAAGAGATTTTGCGGCTGCAGTTCGGCACCGCTGCAAATACCGTTGGCGCACAGCTTTACGCCGTGGAAAAGTCTAACGATGGGAATGTGAGTCACCGTGAGGCCGCCTAGTTGCGCTTCTTCACAGAGGACTCATTGATCGCTTGTTGCCATCAGCCTGGTCTCCACCGCGGCGATGGGAAGCCGCGATTAATTGCATTTGAAGCTAAAGGTGCGCTCTCGTTATACTGCATGCGCTTGATATCGCGCATGATCTGATGCGTATATACAGGCAGGATTCACCGGAAAATGTCGGCGACACGGGCGATCCATCGCGACCCGGGCCAACAAGATGTGCCGGATGCGTGGTACGTCTTCATGTTTCGACCAGTGCGGCGGCGTTTGCCGACACTTGCGCTTCATTTCATAGGCAGGGAGGAATCCAAGTGTTCGACCACGCGCCAGCCACATCAGCTCTGTCGTCGACTTTCTTGCCGAGTACTGCCTACTGGAATTGGGATACTTTCTCCGACAGAAACCTTTTTGAAGTCGATGAGTTTCGTCCGCACATGCCGCTGCACAATGTATACGAAGGCCAGTCGGCATCATGCGACGGTCGTCTCTCGCTTGCCACGCTCGACAGTGTCGAGGATCGACTGCGCAACGTCTTAGAGGACTGCGATCACCTCCGCTTTGTGGAAAACCACGTTGACATGGACTCGTCGTGGGCGGGCCTCTCGCTCGAGGTGTTGACGTATCTCAGTGAAGAATGCCCAAGCGCGGTCGTCGCTACGTTTGGCAACGACTGGACCTACCCACTAGCCGACCAGAGCGACGCCAATGTGTTTGGCGCCGGTATTGAAAGCCGCGACAAATCCAAGATCGAAGCCCGACGTGGGATCAATCTGCTGTCTGCTGTGGCGATGCTGATTGAGAACTCGAGCGTGTTTATCCCGGTGGCACTGAGTCAAAATACGCGACAGTACACGGTTGATAACTCGACACCTGAGCTCGTGTCTGCGGCGACGCATGCTGCGACCGCCATCGACATTGCGCTTTCCGAGTTGCGTGCCACCCCGACCGCCAGTGTGTACAGTCTACTGGACGGTATCTTGCCCAGCATGAAGGTCTTGGAGCTGTCGGCCCGGTATCCACTGTTGGAAAACCCAGCGATGCTGCTCGGTGAGACCACGTGGTGCTCCGAATCGGAGCTGTCCAAATGGACCCAGCGCTCGTTATTGCCCCGGCGTCCCCAGCATCGTTCGCGCCCAGCATTTGGTTCCGAGCCCACCGTCGGTCTGGCCCCGCCGCCGCGGTTTCGCCGTCTCCATTTGCGCGGCGAATTTGAGGCCCACGCGTCGTCTCTGCAATCCGCAGTTGCTCTGTTCGCTCCTGAAAACACCGTGGTCCACTGGACCCACGGGCCGCTGTACGTCGAGACGTCGCGGGCGATGGAGACGGTAGATGCTGCGGCCCAGCTTACGCTATCGCACGCTGTTGGCGACTATCTCATTGGGCTTGCAACGCAGACGAGCCGCAGCGACCGCCGCATTCTGTACGAGTTTACACAGGCCGGTATGAACGTCGATGCGGCCGAGGAATTCCAGGCGACGCTGCGTGGCCTTAGCGAAGCGTACCCATCTCGTCAGGGATCCACAAGTGATGATGATGATGATCAGGACTTTTGAGAGAATCATATATGACAGGGAAAGATTGAAATGTCGTATTTACAAAAATAGACTGTGCTTCCACCAGATGACGACTCAGGGAAAGGACCGTTTTTTTAGCGGAGCAGGGAGAGCACGGGGGATCACACGGGGATGGGAAGGAAAAGGCAAGCAAACGTTCTCGTCACGAGTACTCTGACTTGATGTCAAAGCCTTTAGACATCAGTGGGTCTATTATAATAGAGGCAGGACGTTGTGTTGATTTCTAAGTTGGCGTGGAATTGATTTCGTCAGCGTGATTATTACTAGTCGTGGGAAGACTAGACTCGATCCCTGGGCCAGGTGGTCCGACCAATGTGGTTGTGTGATGCAGTTGCTGCCCTTTCGCAGATTTTCCACCAATCAAATGGACTAATCTCCCACTATGCAGTCAGTGCCATGATTGGAAAATTACCATACTAGCCGGTCTCGCCCATCTGGCCCACGCGTGTGCGTGTGAGGGGCAGCTCGAAGGGTTTGGACCAAAACGATTTCGGATGGCTTCGGTGACGACTCCAGTTCTGCTTCTCGCTCCGACACGGATCGTCGAATTATCAGGGACGAGTGGGGCACGACCACAACGATGGAGGACCGGGCCGTGGGCCACCGGCGCCCCCAAAGAAGCAGTGACCGGTCGGTGCGCAGTGGGCCACCAGTACCACCTGTTGCAACAACGGCACCAACGGCACCAACAGCAGGCAGCCAGTCGGACAACCCTGTCAGCTCCGCAGCCATTACGACTACGACTACGACTACGACTACGACTACGGCTACGACCACGGCTACGACCACGGCTACGACTACGACCACCACTACCACCACGACGGAGGCCATGACGCGTCCGACCGTGCTTGTCAGTATGGCACCATTGCAGGCTTCGGCCACCACCGCAACGCGCCGGAAAGCACCGAAACCGAATCGCCAGCGGTGCAAAGAGTTTCGCGAGCGGCGGAAATCGCATGTCGTCGAATTGGAAGAGCGCGTCGTCGCGCTGCGCCACGAGGTCTCGGAGCTGGTCATGAAAAAAAGCATTTACGCGTCCAAGGTCATGCTCAAGCGCCACCACGCCCACGGCTCGTTGGAGAAACTGATTCGAGAATACTTTACGCTCTTTCGCTACGGCATTGCGATCGAACGGCCGCTGGTCCCCGGTGTCGACGCGCCGCCGTCGCGCACGACCGCAATTCAGAAGGCTAAGACCCAACTCGAGTTTCTGCATCGCATTGTGGATCCCGATACTGTGTATGGCGACCACAAAGGCCCGGCCGGTTGCGTCGCGCAGTGGGGGTACTACACGGCGGCCTATGCGTCGTTCGTGGGCGAAGTGAATCGCGTAAACATTGCCGGGACCGAAGACGATCCGATTCTCTACTGTTTTACGACCTACCACGTGATCCTTTCGCGCAACACCGTCAAGTACTTGTTTCCCCATGCGATCCACAACGAACCGCTCGTGCAACGCCTCATTGGACTCTATGTACCGTGTCCAGTCGTGGCCATATTCCAGTTTACCGCCGACGGCCATATTAGCTCCGAGACCGCCAACATCGAACTCGCTGAAGCACTGCTGAGTGCAGGGTGCCGCGTCGAAGACGTTGCCGAGATCATGCAGGGCTTTGTAGTCTCCGAGTTGGGACAAGTGCCCGATCGCTTACAAGCCGAGGACCACCATTTTATGGAAGACATTGGCGTTGACTTCGATTCGGATCCGAGAGAAGACGAAGAAGAAAAAGAAGCTGGAGCAGATACAACAGCAGAAGCCACCGCTGCTGCAGAGGCACAAGCAAAGGAGAAGCTGCGGATTTCGTTTTTGGTGGACGAGAACGACGACGAGCCAGAGGAAAAGGACACGTCGTCGGCATAGGACAATGGGAATTCTCAAGGAAAGGTGATGTTTAAGGTGGAGCAACGTTAATGTTTGGTGATACAAATTCAAGGAATCGAAATGTATGGAAATATGTATGTGGACGGAAGAGCACCAGAGAAGCTTCGATGCGTTCAACACGCCATGCGGTTGGAGGGTCCTTGAAAGTGAGCAACGAATATCCGCGACTTCGTCGGTGTTCTTTCGCCAGTGCTGCCAACCCCAACGCATTTTGAGACAACCATGTGCTTGTCGTACCGTAAAGGATCACTGACCATTTCGATGGGCGTTTTTGTGGAGGGTATTTCTTCCTGCAGGTGGACGTACTTGAAGTGGAACGATCACCACAACGGACCAATCCGAGTAGGGAGCCAATGCGACTTGTCCAAATAACACCCACCAGTTCCCGATTTCTAACATACCGCACCGAGACAGTCCTTGATCTATCTGGGCATCGATGAAAGAGCGGTCGCCACAGATGTCGATCCCATCGATCACGTTCAAGACGTCTTCCCATCGAAGGCCGCCGCAAGACGGCTACACCAATGTTATCATCAATCTGCTCGGCAGCGAGGACTTCATTGACCTCACATTTTGATATTGTATTGACCCTTTCTGCGTTCATAGGCCCACTATTGGTAGTACGTCACAAGCCTTCGCGCCAGCGTTTCGCAGGACGACATCACGTGTTGAATTTACCTGATGTAGTCGACTGTCTCATCATTTCACAACCAACGCGGACGCTGCGGTGGCCACGTCACACATTCAGCTCCCTTTCATTTCTGACAAACAAACGACAATTCAAGACGGCGAGGCATGTGCAAAGATTTAGCGATCGCGATGTAGCCGAGGTGATTTGCCGGTATCAATGCACGCAGTGGCATGGGTCGATCGCGAACCTCTCGCCATGTGTCGATGCAGTGATTGATCGTATCGGAGTCATAGATCGCCCCCACTGGTGACGTCGCCACCGGAGCACCAGTCTACAGCTGAGACAACCGCATTACTCATGGATAGGGCTGCTCGAAATCGTCTGTCACAAATGATGGCTGGTCAGCTTGGTGTCGTCACCATACCGTAAAATGGTGACGACACCAAGCTGACGCTGATCCAGACACTGTACTACAGTAATCGTTTTACCCCTATAATAGGGGTCCTATTATAAGCTGATGTTGAGAAATTGATACGAACTGAACCGACGCTGCAGAAAGGATACAAACCGATCTGGCGTCAAGAAACTGATACGAACCCATTTACCATTTACCAGACTACCCTATCAGACAAATCAAAATTCACAACGTGGCGTTTCCATTTTCCAGGTATGAACACGTGTGGACCACACTATCATAACAGGTCAGTTTTGCTTGTGGGCTGAAAAAGACCAAGCATTTGCGATCAGCGGGTGCCGACGCGGTAGTGACCAGACGCGTCCACGTGCAACGATTTCCTGTGCAGACCACCCCACGGCACGCCCCCCCACAAGGCGCCCGAGAGGAAACAGAGAGATTCATCAACGACTGATGATGCTGCTTCGAGTCGCGGCGCTCGCAGCACTGAGCATGCTCGCTCGGCCGAGCGACGCGTTCTCGCTGCCGGGCGTGCAGATGACGACGTACAAGAAAGGCGATGTGATCCCGCTCTTTGTTAACAGTCTGACGTCGTCCGAGACGCTGCTGCCGCTCGACTACTTTAAACTCGGTTTCTGTCAGGTGCGAAATGGATAGGTGGAGTACACGCGGAATGGTCAACTCACACGTGACGTGCTCTAAACGCTTGCATTATATAGCCGTCGGCGATCGAGTACAAGTCGGAGAACTTGGGCGAGTACCTCACGGCGAACCGCATTCAAAACTCGCCGTACGCGCTGAAGTTCATGGAGAACGAAGACTGTAAAGTGCTCTGCCAACAGACCTACAAAGAAGAAGAAATCAAGCAGTTTGAAAACAAGATCAAGGACGCGTACCGTGTGAACTGGATCCTCGACAACTTGCCGGTCAAGTCAGAGACGCCGGATGGCAGCATGATTGTCGGCTTTGAGCTTGGTAGCTTTAATCCAGAAGTTGAGGTCGTACCGCAGCTTAACAACCACGTCAAGATTATCATCGGGTACAACAATGAGATCAACACCGAGTCGCCCGATGAAGGCCGCATTGTCGACTTTTGGGTCTTGCCGTTCAGCTTCGAGTACCCGTCCAAGCTCTACAACGCCGAAGCTAACAAAATGGAGACCTGCAAGCACTCGCCCGAGTTGCGTCGCCCCATGTTTCTCACGCGCAGCAAGAACGGCGATGTCAAAGTCGCGTGGACCTACAGCGTCGAGTGGCGCGAAGACAATGAAAAAGAGTGGCGCACGCGATGGGACGTGTACTTTGAAGCGGGCTCGGGCAATGCGAATGTCCACTGGTTTTCGATCATCAACGCCCTGCTCATCGTGCTTTTTCTGTCCGGCATGGTCGGCATGATTTTGATGCGCAGTCTCCACCGCGACATTAGCCGCTACAACCGCGTGCCGACCGAAGAAGAGCGGGCCGAAGAACGCGAAGAGTCGGGTTGGAAGTTGGTGCACGCCGATGTCTTTCGTCCACCGTCTAAGAACCCCATGTTGTTTTGCGTCATGGTCGGCACGGGGAACCAATTGCTCGGCATGGCCATGACCACGCTCTTTTTTGCGGCCGTCGGTGTGCTCCGCCCGAGCAACCGCGGCAAGCTCATGATCGCACTGCTCGTGTGCTTTGTGCTCTTGGGTATGTTGGCCGGCTACACCTCGGCACGCACGTACAAGATGTTCAAAGGCAAACGCTGGCAGCTATGCACGGTCCTCACGGCGACGCTCTTCCCAGGGCTTCTGTTCACTCTCTTTTTCTTTTTGAATCTGTTTGTGTGGGGCGCTGGGTCTGATGCCGCCGTGCCGTTTGGCTCGATGCTCCTCGTGTTTTTCCTCTGGACCGGCATCTCCGTGCCGCTCGTCTTTGCCGGTGCCTTCTTTGGCTTTCGGTACGCGTGCATTTCATTTGTGTTGATTGTTGTATGACTGACGTGATCGCTCTCTAGAAAACCACCGATCGCGTTCCCCGTTGCGACGAGCAACATCCCACGTCCGATCCCGCCGCTGCCGTGGTACATGTCCCACTCGACCGCCGCGGCGGTTGGCGGCGTGCTGCCGTTTGGCGCGATCTTTGTCGAGCTCTACTTTGTGCTCTCGTCGCTGTGGACCGACAAGTACTACTACGTCTTTGGGTTTCTCCTGCTGTCGTTTGTGATCCTCGTCCAGACCTGTGCCGAGATTACGATTGTGCTCACGTACTTTCAGCTCTGCGCCGAAGACTATAACTGGTATGTCTCTTGTCATCTCTTCCACGGAGTAGTATGGTGTATCTGACTGGGGTTTTGTATGTGAATAGGTGGTGGCGTTCGTTTGTCGTGTCGGGTTCCTGCGGCGCCTACGTGTTTCTCTACTCGGCGTACTACTACTGGTCGAGCCTTGACGTGACCAACTTTATCGGCGCAATGCTCTACTTTGGCTACATGGCTGTGATCTCGGGCGCGCTCGCGCTGCTCACGGGCGCGGTCGGCGTGGCGTCGTCGCTCTGGTTCACGCGCAAGATCTATGCGTCCATCAAGGTCGACTAGGCTTAAAGACTGACAGACGCTTCCCAGCCAGCAGTGACAACAGCAGCAGTACGCTGCTGTTGTAGGCAGCGTGTCGCTTGGAAGCACGCGTGCGGAGGGGCTGGTGGAGCCTTGTGTGGCGTGACGATAGAAGGGAAAAGAGAAAACATATGAGATAACATGCATGATTTGTGGAGCTGCTCGCGATCTTATTTGGCGCCGCCATTGTAGCTGCAGCGATCTCTTTTGGCGCCACGGTTTGTGATATTCTGTTAAACACGGATATCGCGCACTGGTAGTAGATCTGATTCGAGCGTGTGCTCGTGTCGTCGCGCCGACTCTGCTCTTTCTGAGAGGGGTTCTTTTGCTAGGACGGCGCGTTGCTTCCCTCGTGCGAAATGCATGGCCGCTGTCGCGGGACCATTTGCGTTCCGGACTACGAGTTCAGGTTTTCCTACTCAAGGTTTTAAGTTTCGTCAACAAATTCAGTACCTGCTTTTAGTGCCATTTGGATTTGTTTTTTTGTGAAACTATGCTATGGTGTATTGCGAAAGTGACGACTGTCACTTCCTAAAGTAAGGTTCATCGACACTTGAAGCTACTCCAAGGTTCTTTCACTGCCAAAGGTTTTTTCTCGCCCGCCCGTCATCTCTCGTCCGCATGTGTGTCTCCTCGCCGTGAGTGTGTGTGGGTCTTTGTTGCGAGGGACTTTGAGAGCCAACGCAAAAAGTGAAAGGGGACCGACCAGCCACTCCACCACTGTATCCTCTCCTGTGTGTGTTGCGGCCATAGTCGAAAGCCAGGCAGGTTCAGAAGAAGAAGGGAAACGAAACGAACCCTCTTCCTCCTCTTGTTCATTCCTTCTCGACTGGACGAGAGTAGAGAAAGCAGAAAGCGTCTCGTTCTCCCTCCCTTCGCATCGCGTTCGGCTCGGGTTCCCTACAGTAGGGAGTGAGTCACAGGGCGTCAGAGTCGCGAGGGGACACAAGCGCAAGCGCGACGAACGGACGATTGGAGTCCCGACCGCACGAGCAAAGATCGATAGACTTGCTCCCTCGGACGACGCGCATCCTTTTCAGAACATTGATCCACCTCTCTCTCACGACCGCACGAATTGCACGGCGCGACGAGAGCCTCTGACAACGGGGATCTTTTGTGCAGCCTAGCAGCCAGTATCAAACCGTTTTGCACACCATGGCCACGCGACGCAATGGCGGTCCAGCGGGCGGCGGCGGCGCCGGTGCGACGCGCAAAGAGCGACTCATGCGCGCCAAGCTTAAGAAAAAAATGCAAGAAGAAGAGAACGACCCGAACAGCACGGCGGCCGCAACGTTTGAAGACATTCTGCAGATGTCGGATCTCTCTGAGGCGTCGCTGCTCGAGAATTTGCGTCGGCGGTACGAAAAAGACATGATCTACACGTACGTCGGCACGATTTTGATTGCGATCAACCCGTACAAAGACATTAGCGCGGCCTACGGCGAGCAAGCCATGACCGAGTACTATGGGCGGCCTATGGGCGTCTTGCCACCGCACGTGTTTGCGCTCGCCGACTCGGCATATACGCAGCTGATCCAAGGCGGCGCGCTGGATCCGATGAACCAGAGTATCATTATCAGTGGCGAGAGCGGCGCCGGCAAGACCGAGACCACCAAGATCATCATGCAGTATCTCGCACGCGCGACCAGCTACCGCGGATTGCTCCAGAACAATGGCGCACCGAATCCAAACCAACAGGCCAATGCAACTGGCGGCGGTGTCTCGCGCGCGCTTGGCAAATTAGAGGAACGCGTGCTCGAGTCGAATCCATTGCTGGAATCGTTTGGCAATGCCAAGACACTGCGCAACGACAATTCGAGTCGTTTTGGGAAATTCATTGAAATTCAGTTTGACCACCACGGCAAGATTGTTGGTGCTGAGATTATGAATTTTCTGCTCGAGAAAACGCGCATTGTCTCGCAAAGCGTTGGTGAACGCAACTACCACATTTTCTACCAGGTATGTGCACTACACATTGCGTATGATAGGAGGCTAATGAAAGTTATTATGCGTAGCTGCTCGCAGGTGCGGATGCCGAGTTGCGCGAAAAGCTCCAGCTCAAGACGCCGCAGGACTATGAGTACTTGCGCAAATCGCACTGCTTCAAGCTGCCGTCCACGTAAGAAATAGTATCCCCATCGCATGGAGACGAGGTTCTGGCATCTAATACTTTCTTTCGAATGGGTAGGGACGACGCCGAAGAGTTTGTCACGACCAAGCACTGTATGCAGACCATTGGCATCGACGACACGCGGCAAGAGCGGGTGTTCCACTTGCTCTCGGCGGTCTTGCACATTGGCAACTTGGAGTTTGCCATGGAAAACGAGACCTGCCACGTCCACGGCGAAGCCTCGGCCGCAGCCATGGAGCTCATCGCGAATCTGCTGCGCGTCAGCACGGACGCCTTGTCACAAGCATTGCTCACGCGGCAGCTTTATGTCGGTGGCAAAGTGATTGTCCAGCAGCAGCACCTCGACCAAGTCATTGACAAGCGCGATGCCTTGGCGAAAGGCATTTACTCGTCGCTCTTTTTGTGGCTCGTCTCGGAACTCAACCGCACGATCTCCAAGCCGTCGGAGAAATGGGGGTTTATTGGCGTCCTCGATATCTACGGCTTTGAAAAATTCGAGTGGAACACATTTGAGCAGCTTTGTATCAACTATGCGAACGAAAAGCTCCAGCGCCATTTCAATCAGCACATGCTCGAAGTCGAACAGGACGAGTACACGAAAGAAGGCATTGACTGGAAGCACATCAAGTTCCAGGACAACCAAGCGTGTCTCGATCTGATTGAAGGCAAGCCCATGAACAAGCCGGGCATTTTTATTTCGCTCGACGATGTGTGGCGCCTCAAAGGCGAAGAAGCGAACCGGAAATTCGTCGCGATTCTCCACGGTGCGTTTGGCCGCGATCCAAACGCCGGGCAGAACACCACGAAAATGGTCCACGAGTATTACGTCCAGCCCAAGCTCGATGCGAGTCTGCGGTTCGGTATCCGCCACTATGCCGGCGAAGTTATGTACGACGCCAGCGGCTTCAACGACAAGAACAATGAGACACTCAACGACGATATGAAAGAGCTCATTCGCCAGTCGGCCAGCGACTGGGTCCGCAGCATTTTCGATCTGAATGTACAGTCGATGGAAATGGTCGCCGGCAATGCCAAGCGCCCGGCCGACCCCATGGCGCTCTCGCGTCGCCCGACCGATCGCAGTGCGTCGCCGGCCTCGAAGCTGCCGTCGCCCGGTGGCCAAGGCGGCGGCTTTGGCGGCGCCGGCGGCAAGTCGCGGAATCTGCGCGAAGTCTCGGTCGGGGCTCAATTCCGATTCCAGCTCCAAGAGCTCATGAACAAAATCTCGTTGGCAAACCCGCGGTACGTTCGGTGCTTGAAACCGAACGAACACAAGCGACCGACCGAGCTCAACGATCCCGACGTGGCCCGGCAACTCAAGTACTCGGGCATGATGGAAGCGATCCAGATTCGCCAGCGCGGCTTTGCGTTGCGGGAAGACCACGATGTGTTTTTTTACGACTACCAGTCGCTCGCGCCCGAGACCGAAAACATTACCGAACTGGTCGAAGAAATTTCGACCATGCTGGGCGCCGGCAAAGACCAGTGGCAGCTCGGGAAAACCAAGGTCTTTCTCAAACGAACCGTCGCCAACAAACTCCGCAAGCTTCATACTTTGCGGTGCAAAGCCGCGGCGCGCACCCTCCAGAAATGGTGCCGCAACCTCAAAGCCACGGCCGCTGCGACGCGGCTCCAAGCCAACGTCCGTCGATTCCTTGCGCGCCGACAACTCCAGACATTGCGGACCGCGGCCCGTCGCATTCTGGGGCTCTTGCGGCTGCGCGTCGACATGACCAAGTTCCAAGTGTTAGTGATGGAGTACCGGTTCCGGTCGCAGCAAGCCGTGGTGATTCAAAAATATGCGCGTGGATACATTATCCGCAAGGCGAATCTGCTGCATCCGTTTGAAGGCTTGGGGCCAAAGGAATTGGACGCTGCGATTGTCGAGTTGGAAAAAGCCATTGGCGATGCCGCCAAGAACAAGCAATTTGAATTGTGTGCCAACCTTCAAAAAGACTTGGAAAAGGTCGTCGGCGCTCGCAAGCTCGTGCGCACAGCCAAGGAAATTGACGCGGCGATTGCGACTCTCAACGGCGAAATGGAAGTTGCGGCCCAGAACAAACAGTTTGCTCGGTGTGCCGAGCTTCAAAAGGAACTGGAAGAGCTCCAAGAAGTGCGCCGCACCATCAAGGAAGACTTGAACGAGCTCGAGCCGGCCGAATTGGACGAGCGGATCCAACAAGTCGAAGGCGCCATTGCCGATGCCATGCGCGCACGCGACTTCGAAAAGTGCAGTAACCTTCAAACCGATTTAGATACGCTCGTGACGATCCGCAAGACCAAGCAGACGCCTCAGGAAATGGACTTGGAGATTGTGCGGCTCAACAAGGAGATAGCCGCGCTCATGCACCGCAAAGAGTTTGACAAGTGCGCGGCCGTTCAAAAGGAGATTGACGTCATGAAGAAGCGACGGGAAAAAGCCGGCCCTCCGACGCCGGCTCCCGCTCCCACTCCGGCGCCTTCGGCTTCAGTGGCGTCGCCGGTCAAGCCAGCAACGACACCAGCCGCTGCATTTGCGGCTGTTGCTGGGGCGACCGCTCCCGTGTCGGCGCCGGCTGCGCTCCACGGCACGCACCCCACAACGCGGCCAGCGCCGGTGAAGGCAACGCCCGCCATCCCCGCTGTCCCGACGATCGCGACGCCTGCTGTGACCCCGCCATCGATTGTCGCGGCCCCTAAGAAAGCCGTAGCGATCACCAAGTCACCATCGCTCCAAGCGACGCGTGCGTCAATTGCTAAGCCGACGCCCATGGCGCCGGTGCCACAGTCAATCGCAACGATCAAGGCCACCGCCGCGTATGAAGGCCGTCCTCGCTCGGGCTCCAACAGCTCGGTGGTCTCGGCCCAGTCGTATGCGCGGTCAACAGTGTCCATGGCGTCGACTGTGAACCGCCTCAAGAAGAAGGAATCCGCCAGTGCCGCCGACACAGCGTCCCGCACGGTCGAGCGACTGCGGCCGGCCAAGCCCGTGACGGTCGCGGTCAGTGTCTCGGTTTATGACGCGGCACGCACCATGAAATCGAGTCGCGCTGCCGCCGTGATTGTCGTCGACGACGACGGCGCGCTCGCCGGCATTTTCACAGATACCGACACGGCACGACGCGTGGTCTCGAAGGGTTTGGATCCGCACGTGACCACGATTGGCTCGGTCATGACGCCGCAGCCAAAGTGTGTTTCGTCGGACGACAGTGCGGCGTTTGCACTGGACATGATGCTCACTGGACGGTTCCGCCACTTGCCCGTGATCAGCGCCGACAGCGGCGTAGTCACCGGTGTCCTCAATGTCGCCAAGTGTCTCCACGATGCTATTCGCCGCATTGAGAACTCGTCGTCGCAGCTCAAGCAAGAGCTCAATAGCTCGGCCGGCAACACCATGCTGCGGACCATGCTCGAGAAAATGCTGTCACCGACGCTCCACGATGTTATCTCAATGCCGGGCGAGACATCGGCCCCGCAAGTCTTCGAGCATGAGAGCATTGCGGACGTAGCCCACAAAATGGCCGACGCGAAAAAACCCGCATTGGTGGTCTCGGACGGACCGCACCGTGAGCTTTTGGGGATCTTTACCCCCAAGGACTTGCTGCATCGCGTGATTGCCGCCGACATTGATCTGCAGACGCCAGTCGGCGATGTCATGACGCCCGAGCCCGAGTCAACGACGCCCGATACGACTGTGCTCGATGCCTTCCACATTATGCACGACGGCAAATTTCTGAATCTGCCGGTGGTCTCGGCTGCGTCTGGCGAAGTCCACGGCATTGCCGACGTCTTGTCGATCGCCGTCGCGTCGTTTGGCCAAGGTGACACGCGCGACATGGGCAAATTCTGGAACGCCGCGTTTGAATTGAACCAACACGACGACGACAATGCGTCGGTCTCGGGCATGTCGGTCTCGGGCATGTCGACGTCGGGGGCGTCGGTCGCGAGCCGCGCCCGCCAGCGCAAAAACCGCGACAAGGACGTGAGCATCCGCCCGGTATCGAGTCTCCGGCCGACCCCGGCCGTGGTCGTGAGCGAACACGCGACCATTGTCGACGCTGCCGAGCTCATGAGCCAAAAGCGATCGGACGCGCTATTGGTGGTCGATGAAGCCGGGGCGTTGACCGGCATCCTCACCGACACGGATATCTGTCGCCGTGTCTTGGCCGCTGACCTGCCGCCGGCCACGACTACAGTTGCCACGGTCATGACCCAGAACATCAAGTTTGTCGCGCCCGAAGATAGCGCGATCGACGCCATGCTAACCATGCAAGAAGGCCATTTCCGGCATTTGCCCGTGGTCAGTCGCGAGCGCGGAACGATTGTCGGTGTCCTCAACATTGGCAAATGCATTTACGACGTGTCGAAGCGCCTCGAGCATGCGATGCAGTCGACCGAGCAGCTCAAGCAGTCGCTCGAGCGCAGTGGCACGTCGTCGACCATCCAGCACATGCTGGGACCTATGCTCCAGAAATTGTCGTCGCCGACATTAGGGTCGCTTTTGGAGAATGAGCACCGCACCAACAGTACCGCGGCGGCGCCGCGCGTCCGACGCCGCGCAACGGTCCTTGAAGTCGTCAAGCTTATGGCGTCGACGCGCAAGGCCGCGTTGGTCGTCGACGGCGTGCGGTCGGATCGCTTGTGCGGTCTCTTCTCGCCCAATGAGCTCGTGATGAAGGTCGTGGCCAAGTCGCTGGACGCTGCGACGACGCGTGTTGAAGATGTAATGATGAGCGACCCCGAGATTGCAACGCCATTGACTTCGGTGCTCGATGCACTCCACATTATGCACGACTCCCAATGCCTCAATATTCCAGTCGTGGCCGATGGCAGTGCCGACGAAGTCGCGGGGTTGGTCGATGTCTTGACGTTGAGTTATGGCACGATCGAGACCATCTATGGCGAAGATCGCGAGCAGATGCAAGAGTTTTGGAACACGGCTTTGCAGCTCGACCAGCCAGCCAACCTCTCGAGCCTGGGGCCGGCGACGCGCCAGCGCACGACGCTACAGTCGTCCAAGAAAGCCGCAGGTCCTCAGGACGTCGATCGCACAGTTGCCCAGCTCCGCCCGAGTCGCGTGCTCACGATTTCTGAGAATGCTTCGATCGCCGAGCTTGCCAAGATCATGGGTCGCAGCCAGACCGACTGTGTGCTCGTGGTCTCGGACGATGGGTTACTAGTGGGTATCATTACAGATACCGATCTCACGCGACGTGTCGTGTCAGAAAACAAGTCGCTGGAGGTGACACGCGTGGCCGACGTCATGACGGCCAACCCGACGTTTGTCGCGACCGACGATCAAGCGATCGAAGCGCTGTGCCGCATGCTCGAAGGCAAGTTCCGCCACTTGCCCGTGGTCGATCACAGTGGGTCCGTCGTGGGCATTCTCAACATTGGCAAGTGTTTGTACGATGCCATCAAGAAGATGGAAAAGCTCGAAGCCTCGAATGCGACGCTCCGCCAGACGCTCGAGAAAGAGTTGAAAGGTCGCGGCACTGGCGGCCATGGCCGTAATAGCATCGGGCCGCCGGGCACCATGACGGCCTTACTCGGACCGATGATGGAGAAGATCTTTTCACCCGATGTCAAGAGCGTGATCGATCACGACGGCGTCGAACCGCCGCGCGTGCAGCCGTATACCTCGGTCTACGAAGTCGCCAAAGTCATGGCCGCCACGAGAAAGGCCGCGTTGGTGGTCAGCAACCGTGGGCAGTTTTTTGGGCTGTTTACGCCCAAAGACATGCTCGAGAACGTGCTCGCCAAAGGCCTCCCGGTCCACACCACGCCTGTGTGCGAAGTCATGTCGGAAGACGCCGTGACGATCTACAGTGCGACGACCGTGATTGAAGCCATGCACGCCATGCACGACCACAAGACCTTGTACTTGGGCGTGCTCCAGTCGGAGACAGCGCGCCACGCAATTGGCCTGGTCGATGTCTTGTCGCTGAGCTATGGGTCGTTTGCCAAAGGCAGTCCGAGCGACTGGCGCGAGTTCTGGAACGCGTCGTTTGATGCCGCTCAGGCGTTGGACGACGACGACGATACGTCGTCGGTCCACAGCTTTCGCAGCAGTTTGTCGCTGCTCCATCGTGGCGGCGGCGCCGGCGAGTCCATGCCGCGCAAGGCCAGTCCCGTGACAGGCGATTCCCGGCCGGTCTCGAAACTGCGCCCGTCGAAAGCCATTACGATCCGCGAAGATTCGACCGTAAGCGAAGCGGCCCGCGACATGGATGTGGCCCACACGGACGCCGCCCTTGTGGTCTCGCACGACGGCGTGCTCAAGGGCATTTTAACGGATACTGACGTGACGCGGCGCGTCGTGGCCTTGGGCAACGACCCCAACTGCATTAGCGTGAGCGACGCCATGACGCCCAACCCGAAATTTGTCGACGAAAAAGACAGCGCCATGGACGCTATGTTTTTGATGCTGGAAGGTCGCTTTCGCCACTTGCCGGTCGTCGATTCCAACGGCCTGGTCGCTGGCATGCTGCGCATTCAAAAGTGTTTGTACGACTCGATCACGCGGCTGGAAAAAGCGCAGCAGTCGTCGAGCGGGGCGATCCGCGACAAGCTCGAGAAGCAGTTGTTGGCCAGTGGCTTGGGCGCGAGCCTCGGCGGGGGTGGCAGCGAGAGTGCGATCCAGCAACTTCTCGCGCCCATGGTCGAAAAGCTCTTGTCGCCGACGCTCGAGACAATTTTGAAGGACGATACCATGCCGCCGTTGGTGCGGGCAACTGACTCGGTCATGGACGTGGCCCGGCTCATGGCGTCGACCCGCAAGGCGGCGCTGATTGTCGAAGACAGTGGGAATTTGGGGTTCAACGGCCGCGCGTCGTCGCTCGCCGCCGGCAAGCGATTGATTGGCGTGTTTACCCCAAAGGATTTATTGCTGCGGGTAGTAGGCGCCGGCTTGGACGCCGCGATCACGGCCGTAAGCGACGTCATGACGCCCAACCCCGAAGCCGTAGCGCCGAGCACGACGCTGGTCGATGCACTGCACGTCATGGACGAGCACAAGTTTCTTCACTTGCCCGTGGTCGATCCGACGAGCCAGACGATCTTGGGCATGGTCGATGTGCTCTCGCTCTGCTATGGGACATTTGCCACCGGTGCGTCGCACGGGCATGGGACTGCGAATGACATGGGCGAGGCCGCGACCGACTGGCGGTCGTTCTGGGACATGTCGCTCGCCCTCACGCGCGACGACGACGACCGCAGCGACGTCGGGAGTCTCCACAGCGTCAGTGTCGCGGGTTCCAAGCTCTCGCGTCGCCTCAAGCCGACCACACGCGGACGCAGTAATACCGGCTCGTCGTCGGTCGGCCGCCGCGAAGCCGAAGGTGCGTTGCGGCCCGTGTCGCAACTACGCCCACGCCCCGTGACGCGCATCAACGAGTACATTACCGTGACTGAAGCCGCACGCCGCATGCGGCAGTCGCGGTCCGAAGCCGTGGTGATTACAACCGACGAAGGTGAGCTGCGCGGGATCCTCACGGACACGGACATTACGCGGCGCGTGCTGGCCAAAGACATTGACCCCGATGCGTGCTCGGTCGCGTCGGTTATGACGAGCCACCCGAGCTGCGTGCGCATGGACGACCCGGCGATTGAAGCCATCACCAAAATGCTCGAAGGCCGGTTCAAGCACTTGCCGGTCGTTGGCGCCGATGGCATTGTCCAAGGCATGCTCGACATTTCCAAGTGTCTATACGATGCAATCAGCTGTATGGAGAAAGTACAGCAATCGACCGAGCACGCGGCCTCGGAGTTTTCACGGGACTTGGGCAGTGGCTCGTCGCTGCAGCGGTTGCTCGGCCCCATGATGGAGAAAATGGTGCGGCCGACCGTCGCGATCGCGCTCGAGGGTGAGCCCAAGCCGCCGGTCGTGCAGCTCACGACCAGTGTCGCGGCGGCCGCCAAGCTCATGGCAACCACTAAGAAAGCCGCGGTCGTGATCGACGACGGCGGCCACGATATTGTCGGTATGCTGACGCCCAAGGATTTGCTGCGCAAGCTCGTGGCCAAGGGCTTGGACGCTGCGACGACCATGGTCGAAGAGGTCATGACCAACGACCCCGAGTCGCTAGGGCCGCACGCCCGCATCCTCGATGGCTTGCGGCTCATGCACGATGCTGGGCAGTTGTTTATGCCCGTGTTGACCGAAACCGGCGAGATTTACGGCATGGCCGATGTACTCTGCTTGAGCTATGGCCAGTTCTCCAATTCGTCGGCGAGTGGCGGCGGCGGCGACTGGCGGCAGTTTTGGCAGACCGCCATGAACCTCCAAGAAGAAGCCGGCGGCATGTTTGACAATGATGACACGGCGTCGGTCGGGACCATTGAAGACTTTGAACGGAGCGAGTACCGTGGGAGCATCAACAATACCATGGGAGCCCCTTCACTGGGCCGTACTAACTTCTCGGCCGCGCATGCCAATGCAAACGCCTACGCCGAGCTCGGCGAGAGTGCGTCGGTCATTAGTGCGGCCCCCACGGCCACTACCAGCGTCATGTTTTCGAACGCTGGCGACGACACGTTTGTGTTCAAGGTCAGTGACAAGGCCCAGGGCCACTACCACCGTTTGCTCTGTCGGTACGATTCCATCGGTGTGCTCTTTGACCAAGTGCGCGCCAAGGTGAATGCCGCAGTGGACGACGAGCTCCGCCTTAAGTACGAAGACGATGACGGCGATTTGGCCATGCTGTCGACGGACGAGAGTCTGGTCGAAGCCGTGAACATGGCCAAGCGGGCCGGCTGGAAACGCATTGTGTTGCTGGTCGATGTGATCAAAGCGAATGGGAAAAAGGCCGAGAGCAATGGGAAAAAGGTGTCGCCATCGGCTGGAGGACCGCGTCGGCGCAAGCTGACCAAGGTCGAAGAAGATATCGAATCAGAGGAGGAGAAACCCGAAGAGGACGAAGACGAAGAAGAGGACGAGGAAGAGGAGGAAGAGGAGGAGGTCAAGGTGGAGACACCCAAGAAAACCAAGACCAAGAAGAGTCAGCGTGGTGCAACGGCTGTGGCCGCACAGCCGAGCGACCCCAACATGGCGGTGATCCTGGGCGGCAGTGCCGTGGTCTTGGCGGGCCTCGGCCTCGTGGCGCTGATGTTCCTCAAGAAAAAGGACTAGACTTTTGTATGTGTGTATACGGTGCTGGTGCCGCTGGAGACTCGTTCTCCATCCTCATCTCTCTCTCGTGACTGCAGACCCACGAACGAGAACGGATAAACCCGCGGCGCATTCCGTTTTTTCTAGGCGCTTAGATGATTTTTAAAAAATGCCGTGAAATCCGCACTCCCTTTTGTAAATTCTAACAGAGACCGTGCTCACACCATGTCGGCGACAGTACCGACGGTTCGTCGCTTGCTGCTGGTGCTTGTCGTCGTCGATCGCGAGCTGTCCGACGCTGTATCGTTATCTTCTCCCTCCTCTTGATCCAGCGTATCCTCTCTGTCTTCCTCGTCCTCAATCACAAAGCGTGGCGACTTTGACGGGCGTGGAAGTTTCTCTGGGGTCCTATCGTCACTCTCCTCTCTCTTTTCTCGATGGATCCGCAATCCCTTGTCGGCTGGTGACCTCGTCGCCGCCCGCACGTGGTCGGCGCGCGCGTCTTTTTTGAGAAAACTGTCTTGGACCCAAAACTGCAAGGCGTTCATGAGGCACGGACACGCAATCATCACGAGCGCGAGCTCGACGTGGGGGTATGGCTGCAGCGGCGCAAAGAGCCATCGCGCAGCGGCTGCTAAGGGATTAACACACACGAGAATCACCAACGCAATCACCATTTTGGCCGCGAAAATCACGCCGATCCACGCCAGCAATTGCTTGAGCCAAATGCTGAGTTCGGGCGGCGTGCCATAGTCGCCAGGGGTCATGAGGGCGTGCCAGTGGCAGCGCATAGCCATGGACGTTGACATTTCGAGAAAGACCCAGTTGAGCACGACGCCAACGGTCGTGTCCATGGTGAAATTCACAAAGTAGAACGCACACTGGTCGACGCCAACGGCCGCGGTGGCCGCCAACTCGGCGCCGGGGCCGTGGGATGTGTGTTCGTAGAGAAGTATGGCGATGAGGAGGTTCACGACGTGGGCAAATCCCGCACCAACGAGTTGCTTGGACGCGTCAAACGCCCAGATCTATAGAAAATACGAGCGTGAGAGGCGTGGAGAGAATATGGGTCTCGGAGGGACTTACCGTGAGCGGGCGCTGGGGCACTTCATTGTACCGCTTCAAGACCAATACCGAGATCGCAATGAGGCCAAGGAGCACTTGTAGTAGCGATGCAAAGCCGCCGCTGAGGAGCTTGCATTCCTCTGTTTTCGGGCCGTCGGTCGTGGCGTGGACCGACGTCATTTTCTCTCGCTGGTCAATGTGATGGAGACCTCGTCAAACTGAATTGTTGGAGTGTACCCTTTGGCGTAACCTTGTGGATCTCCAAAGTGAACAAAGAAAGAGCCAGTGCTCGAATAAAGGTATCTGATTGGATAAAAATAGACTAATCCCTATCATAGATAATTCGCTATCT
This sequence comes from Pythium vanterpoolii, assembly GCA_023334535.1. Classification (NCBI taxonomy): domain Eukaryota; phylum Oomycota; class Peronosporomycetes; order Pythiales; family Pythiaceae; genus Pythium; species Pythium vanterpoolii. Next base: position 49,301 of record JAADVD010000131.1, on the reverse strand, counting down.
CAGTACACTACATCTGCCTAGTCTCTAAGTTATTGCACGTACTCTTCAACCACACGACTGGTCAATGTATCCATGCGCGGTGGGGTATGATGGGACGTCGGCGTTGCATTGCAGTGAATGCTTGTCGCTCGTGGAGCTGATGACGATGTCGTCGGCATAGGGCCACTCATGGGTCCACGACTGGGTCCACGACTGGGTCCACGATTGGGGGATCCGCTGGTCGTCGTTGGCCGAGGAGGAGGGGTATTCGTATGCCTGACTTGCATATGGTCAAAGTACGACTGGAGAATCTCAAAGCTCGGACTCATGCGGGCGTCCACACACGCCGAGTTGTCGGGACTCTGTCCGCCGATCGATCCTCTTGTCGACGTCAGTGAGCCTCGCGACGATAGCGACGACCGCCGCTCCGAGCCAGGAATCGCTAGCGGACCGCTCTTGCGGACGCTCGTCATGCTCAGTAAAACCCCATCGTCGTCGTCCGATTCTTCGTGGATGCAGAGGCCGCGCGTGGGGTCGTTAAACACTTGGCCTTCCAACGCCGAGCGCAAGCGTGCACTTTCTTTGCGTAGCATCTCGAGCTCTTGATTAAGTTCTGTGTTGGTATCGACTTGGGTCTGGAGCTTTTGGTGGGCATTGGTCAGCTGATCTTGGATCTCGCGTTGGGTGACTTGGAGTTCTTTGGCCCAGGCATCCTATCATCCAGTGACACATAAGTCAGTATATTTTGAACGAAGCATAGCAGCCGAGATGCGCTGAGTGCGGGAGGACACGAAAGGAACCTGCAATACCCGGGATTCACTCGACTCGAGCGAGCGCAGATAAAACGCGCTCCAGATCGCCAGGGAGCTTGTGTGCCACTTGAACTGCAAGACCGTTGGCGAGCGGTCGGTGGACGCTGTCGCCGAGCTTTGCAACGCCACGACGTAAAACGGATTCAAAAAGTCGTTGGCGTGGTCGTTGCGTGCTAGCAGTGTCCACGCACTTATACACCGCGTAATGGTCATGGATCCCTACGGAAAAAAAGACAGTTCACATGAGCTCTTCGTATTCTAGTAGGAAGAGAGAGAGTGAGAGGGCCGTACCATGCGAGATTCTTCACAGTCGTGGAGAAACGTGCCGCTGCGCTTGATGTACACTTCGTCCAAGAGAGCAATCAAATACTTGTCGTTGAATTCAAACGAGCACGGGAACTGTCGCATGAGCTGCCACACCGAGTCGACAAACTGCATAAACACGGGCGACGTGTGGTCGTCTTCCCAGTAGTTGGAACGGTCGCTCGTGTGGCCGGACCGCGCGCGGAACTGGTGCCCAAACGCACACCACTCTTGCTCAATGAGGATTTGGAATCCCGTGACGGTCCGGTAGAACGGATCGAGGCACAGCTTGGTCAGTGCGACAATCTGGGCCGTGCGATCCCAGCCGTCCGAGCAGTGGACCATGAGACTGGTCTCTTCGTCAACAATCTTGGACACGCACATGGCCGACGTGAGGAGCACAGACCGCACATGCTCGAGCCACCGCGTGCTCTCGAGTGACGACAACCAATTCGACCGCTCGTTGCCGCGCACTTCGTACTTGATCAAATCAAATAATTTGCGAATCGAATCGCGCATCGAGTGGATGTTCTCAATGCCCATAAACATAATGTTGGTGTCGCGATAATAATCCAGCCTACAAAATGACAACCTATGAGTTTACAAATTGAGAGAGGGTATATAATAGTACTGCCATACACTTCAAAGCCGCCTCCCAACGCAATATTTCCGTACGCACTGGTCTATACCATATTCAAACCACCACGAGAATTAATACCATGTTAACCACCCACGCTTTTGGTAGACCACATACCTGGCTTCGGCAGTCGATGAAGAGCAATTTGCCTTTGGATTCTCGTTGCAGTGCCGTCATATAGGCCTCGTCGGCGCCACACCGCTTCCGTCGCAAGCCAACCATGGGCTGCGCACAGCGGGCAATCACGGCATCGTTTTTGTAGCGGAACGTGACCGCCGGCACGCGTCCGCGCGCACGAAAGTGGCTCATTTTCCGGAGCTCAGCGTCCGAGACCGAGGCTGGGACAATGAATGTGCTGGGATAGGTTGGGCACATTTTGTAGTTGCTGTTGATCGAGGTCAACCGATAGCCTGTGACGTGATGGGACGAGCGAGGGGATTTAAAGCCGAGCCGCGAGAATTCCGCGACTGCGTCAAAGACTGCCCAGCCATCAATGTCAGGGAGGCTCCCGACGTCGGTGCAGGCGTAGGCTGCGTGGAGCTGCTTGGTTGTGAGGGCTTTGGTAATGCGAACGTATAGGTCGCTGTAGACGAAATAACGGGCGGTTAGTCTTGTCCTCTCCAGCAATACTAAAACCAAACGAGACGTACCCCGAGGTGAGTTCGTACGGAAAATTGAACTTGACAATCTCGAAATTCTTGCACGAGATCTCGAGCTGGCTCATGCTTGTACCGGTCGAACCGCTTTTGCTGGGCACGCGGCACTCGTAGATTTCGGCAATGTTGTTCAAGTGGACTTCGACCACGTCCTGGACACTCCGTGTAGTACTAGCAGTAGTCGAAGAGGTGCGGTCTTCATCGGGTCCATGGAAGGCGACAAATAATAGTCGAAAGTTTGTAAGGAACAGCGTGCCGTGGGTCTGCGTCTGGTTCTGAGTCTGAGACTGTGTCGGCGACTGCGTCGGGGCACGCGGCGACGCGCTGCGCATCGCCGACGGCGCCATGGGACCCGCGAGTCCCATGGCCGATTTGTCACACAAAGCGTGGGCTTTGAACTGAACAGTTTCCCCAACATACAGCGACGACACGGGCTTCTCCATCACGAGGTACATGCTCTCCGACACATAGTGGGTCTATTCCCATACCACCAATCGATCGATCAGTATACGATTCATCTCTCCACCTCTATACTATAGGTCTTATGTAGAGAGAGAAAGCGTACCGCGTGGTCGAGTTCTTGACGGTCCACGGCGGTCCACGAGTCTTCGTCAAAGCCGCGTTTGCCTTTGCTGCCTGAGCTCTTGCGGCGCGAGTGGTCGCTCAGCGGCTGCGCGACGCCGGAGCCAACGTCCATGTCCAGAGACGGGGACCGTGCGGTCACACATGCGCTGTCCATGGGTGGTCGTATATAAGAGGGGGTGGATGCGGGTGGCGACGGCTCTTGAAGATGCGGGGCGTGTTCTCGCCAGCCACAACGCACTGCAGGTGGTGGTTTTGTTTCTGGCACTGTTTTCAGCGTGGGACATGTGTTTTTTATCAGAAAGCGGCGAAATAACAGAAAGCGATGGGGAGAATGCTGGAAATCGTGAAAACCAACTACAACAAGCTGCATATTTTCAGAACTAGACAGAGGCAGTGAACCCAACTGTAAGCTTCTCGCAGATGACCCATCCAAGTGGCATGATGTCGACGCCACGTTGGTTTTTGTCTAGAACTCGTCGCCGTCCCAGACGTCCTTGTCCATCACGTAGTCGCCGGCAAGGGCGCAACCGGTCGCGACCATGGAGCCGGCTTCAAGGTACCGGATGCCTTCGGGCGCCACGCCGCTGAGGATCACATCACCGACTTTAGTTGCGCGCTTGACCGACTTGATGGCGCACGTGCAGCCGTCCAAATCGCTATCATTGAGTGCTGTGTCTTGGTCGGCAAACTCATTCTCGACTTCGTCGTTGAAAAGTGCGAGCTGCACGCGGATTTGCCCGACGATGGTATTGTCAGCTTCGATGGGCAGCATTTTGTCTTCAAAGCAGCGGCCGATGAGGAGCTCCAGCTTGAAGCAGGCTTCGCCAATGAGTTCACTAGTAGAAGAATTAATGAGTTAGTCTAGGAGACTATCAAAGAAAGCGACTTGGTGCTGGGTAAGCGAACGTACTCTTTCAGGTGATTGTCGTTCATGACGCGGATGATCACAAAGTCATGCTCTATGCACCGCACGCCGGCGGTCATGGCCTCCATCCACTTGGGGTTTTTGCCTAAAGGCATGGAATCATTCAGTATAGTATACTCGCGAGCGTATGGTGGATAGAAGGCATAGCGTTACCGCCATTATCGTGGGTACGGGATTTGTAGACCATATCGTCCGCCGGTGGATCGCGGCTCCGACTGATGAAAACCTGACAGAACGGGTCTTGCGTGCCAAACGACTGGACGTCGCGCAGTTTTTCGCCCGAGACAAGCGTGACCAATAGCTTCGATTTGCCAGGGATAAAATGCTGCGGGTACGCGCCAAACTCGACGCGCTGATGGGCCGTCGGGTTCTCTGGATTCACAGCTCAAGCATCAGAACCTCCTCGCTGCTATCCGTTCATATAGAAACGTACCGTGGGCAAGGGCAAGGTACAGCAGCACGCGCACAAAGCCCTTGGGCGTGAGTGCAAACTCCTTCTCCATCGAGCGGCCACGGGAGAGATCGCGCAGCGCCACGGCGCACTCACCAATCGTGTTGCTATTGTCCATCAAAACGCGTCAGCGCATCAGCCGTCGTATCAGCCTGTTAGCCTATCAGCCATACCTGCCGACCCAGTTCTCATTGAGAATGCGGATCTTGAGCACGTCCGACCCAACGTCCGAGATGAGGACTGTACCCTTTTCGTTCCACACAGGATCCGTTCCTAGTCAATGCACATTGCAAGATCAGTTCTAAGCATGGAACCGTTCTATGGTTTTAATCTCAATGTTCGTACCGCCATTGTCGTGGGTCGAGGTTTTAAATGCCGGCGTGGACGACTCCTTGCCGTGGGAGACAAGTGAGATAGCGCAGAATGGGTCTTGCACACCAAGTGCTTGCGTGTCCTTGAGGCCGCGTGCGCCGAGCACCGTAAAGAAGAGGATCGAGTCGTTCCGCAGCACGCCGTTGTTTCCGACGAGCGAATTGCGCGACGCCAGCGACGATGCCGAAGACGTGGAGCCCCGCATTTTGTTCCAGCCACTAGAGCTTCTCGCTTTTTGTTGTGCTGAATTTCGAATGAACCCACTCAGACGAAGACAGTGTGAGGACCATGAACAGCAGGGAACAAAAGTCGAGGATCTGAATAGAGGGCTCAGACACTTTCATACCCGATATCATATATCGATTAATAGAGGTTTCAAAATGATCTTGTTTCAGTGCAAGGGAATGCACTGATATATCTCGTGAGGGGTTCATTGGGTTGTTTCTACAGCTCCCTCTTCATCGACCTCCCCGGCTTCTAGCTCTTCGCCGTCCTCTCCCACCATCAGCTGATTCCTCATGACCGTGGTCTCAGCACCATTACTGGATTCAACTGTCGGTTTTTCTTCCTCCTCTGGGCTTTTGCTCCCATACTCGTCCGAGAAAATCGCCTTCGACAAGTCCGGACACCTCGTCAGCAGTGGCTCATAAAAACTGCGGCACTGCTGAAAGACCTGGCTTCGCCACAACATCTCAAACTCGTTGAGCGACGCACACGCCTCCCTTGTCATCCCCAGCGACCGGCGAAGATACGCCGCCACCACGCGAGCGTCGACAGTCGACCCCGCTTTCTCCAGTGTATGAACCGCACTGGACAGCACCATAGCGACCTTCTCATGGAAAATCTCCAGCGGAAAACTGCGCACTACTCGCTGCCTGCCTGTCGGCTTGCTTGCACCATCAATCGACCCCACGGCCTCGTCCCCATCGTCGTTATCTTCATACTCGATGATCGGACCGTTGGATTCCTCAGTTGCCAGCGTCCGTGTTCTCAGGGTCGCGATGAAAAAGCCTTCGACAATCGACTGCCAGACAGCCGACGTCTTCAACGCCTCGATGCCAGAGAAACCATTGTGGTTTGCTGACGCAGTGTCCTGATCATTAGCAGAGGTGTAGCTCTTCGCATCCTGGAGTGCAATCTCCCCAAGTGCATGCAAGAACACGCGATCGCGGTACAAAATATCGTCCTCCACAAGCTTGAGCAAATCCAGCAACTGAACTGCAACGTCCACTTGATGATCCTTTAGGGATTGCAGAATAAACGCTCTCGTCACCGACCGGATCGCCGAACTCGCGCGCAGCATGTTCGTCCACAACGTCGCATCCACAAAATCCTCTTTTAGGACTCGAGGATCACGAGAGACGTGACCAGGGAATCCAATCCGGTAGGTCGCCATGGACCGCACCAGCAGCGGCAGTACGACGCGCATGGTCACGACCTGGGGTGCCCGCAACACGTAGTCTTTCTTCCGCAGCATCCGCCGCACGCTCGCCGGGTTCCCGACCTGAAGCAGCTGCACGAGACCGCGACATACCAAATTGTCAGTCGGTAATTCACGCTTGTGCCAGCACGCCACAAGCGTCTTGAGCAGCGTATCACACAGCATTTGCTTGACATGGGGATCGCTCAGGATCATGGCCACGTCGGCTAAGGCTTCGTCGCACATGCCTTCGGGTACCATGCCGGTCTGGTCATGGTCGCCAAATTCTTTTAAGGTCACGACTCCGGCACTGGTCAGCATGGTCATGGTCTCGGCTGGACCGCTCTTCTTACGTTTCTTGGCACGGATACGCTGGGGCTCGCCACGCAATGTGATCGCATTCTTCTCAATGATCTCCAACCCGCGCTTGCCAATTCGCTTGCCTTCTTTGTAGAACACGGTGGTATCGGGATTGAACGTCATGCAGTTCTTGATCATGAGGTTGAAGTCATCGGTAAACATTTCGAGCGTCTTGTACTTGCCTTTTTTCGCCTTTTTCCGCATGGTCGATAGATCCATCGGTTCCTTGATAATGTCACGGTAGTTCGGGACGTCATCTGGTACGGGCTCGGCGAAAATCACACGCACATCGATCTTCGCAAGCTTGTCGAGTACGATGAGTAGCTGATCGATGGGTGGCGGCCCCAGCACAATCTCAAAATGGTCTTCTTCTTCTTGGACATCCGATTTCTTTTTGAATTTCTTGTTGAGCGGTACGTCGCCAATGCGGAGCTTCTTGAGAACACTGAGGAGCTCATGCAGTTGGGAGATATCCATGGCATGTTGGTTTTTCACGGCGCGATCCAGAAACCAAATAAATTTATGGAGTGGATCCGTGCGCATCTGGGTAGTCGTCTTGTCGCGCTGGAGATTAGCGAGGTCCGATCGAAGGGCGCCGAGAAACGGTACATAGTCGATATAGTCTTTGGCGTTTGTGGTCGAGCTCCCGGGGATCGTGGCAGTGAGCACGTACTCCTTCAAGATATCTAGTGTCGACAGATACAACGCGTCGGAATCGCCGATCATATCACTGAGCGTTGCCAATGCCACGCTCTGCCGCCGTCGGTCTTCGGTCACGGTCTGCGTACTACTGCGGCCCGAGGGTGAGGGCATGTGGCTGGTCACATTCCACAAATCGGTGCTCATACCGCTCATTGACGCTCGGCTCTCCATCGAAAAACTTTTTCGCGTCGATAGTGTCGGTGCTGATGTTGATGTCGATGCCGTCGAGGCCGGTGTGAGTGATGGGTGTTTTAGATACCACTCGAGCTTCTCGGTGATGTAGTCTTGAGTGCACTGCTCGACAAAGTAGTGGAGTTCCTGCTTGTCGACGTGCATGATCTTGCGTCGCACGTGAATTGGGAGCTCCCCGAGAATGCGGCGGTTCTCAGTAAGCTCTCGTAAGTACGCTTCCGGCGTGTCGTCCTGGCGCGCGAGAATCGCAATCGGGATCTTGCGGAGCTCGCGAAACTCAATGTAGGGAAACGTCACCTCCAGCATGCGCTGCAGCTCGTCTTGCGACAGCTCGTCAATGCGCAACAGCGTCTCTTTCAACAGTGTGTCCAAAAGCGACTCGTACACAGTGGAGCGGCTGACCTGGAGCAAATCCAGAAGCTTCTCGGCCGGTGCAAAGCGCGCGACGGCCTCCACACGCGGCTTTTTGTTCGCTCCATTCGTTTCGTGGCTACCTTGACGTTTGCTGAGGGTTTTGGTCGCAAAAGAAAGGCCGTGGGTCGACTGAAATGCGCGGATGGCCTCTTCGGGGTTCGGCGCGGTGCTGAGGAGCTCCTTCAGTGCTGCGCCGCCGCGCGCGCCAATGTGGAGCGGCTTGCCGGGGTTTGTATCCATGGGTGCGATGACGACGCGTGCGTCGGCGTCGTCATTGGCCTGCCGCGAAGGCGCATGCGGCACGAGCGGTGCGGTCAGCTTGAGCTTGAGCTTGAACGTGCGCTCGGTGTTGTCGGCGCTCATGGTCGGTAGAGAGGGAGGATCGTAGTACACGCGCTCGTAGGAACAGAGGACGCAGCGGTTAGACGCGTCGATATTCGCTTCCTCTTCTCCTTCCTTCCTTTAGCAATGCAGGGACTCGGCGCCGCTGCTTCGTGACCCCGCCACGAGTGTTACAAGTTCCTTTCCCCGCCGTGTTTTTGAGGTGTTCTTTCCCTCGCTCGTACAGTAATTTCGCAAACATAGGGTTCTTGGAAATTTCCGATAAATTCGAAATATTGCTTTTTTACAGGTTCGCATTTCAGCCAATCAAGAAGCCTTTGTAGATTGGATGGCCAGTACTGAGAAAGACATAAAAATGTGATGCGAGAGATGATCTGTGGTAACGAATCCAACCTGGAAACCTGCATTAGAGCAAGGCGACGCGAGGACTTGCGCGGGTGTGTATATAGACAGCATGGTGTCGATTCGCAATGCAACGGTACGATAGACTATGCTCTAAACCGTTAGAGGCGTTCGCTCGCAGAGTCTAATTCTCGTATGGCTCATAGGCGCAAGATCTCTTGGAGATGCAGAATGCCAACCTTTGGTGTCTGCCGGAGAATTACCAGATGAAGTATTACTACTACCACATCATGACGTGGCCGCAGCTCCTCCACGTTGCCGAAGACCACAATGGCAAGATCGTCGGCTACGTGTTGGCCAAAATGTGCGTGTCTCTCTGCAGTCCATAGACTTATCTCCTTGCTGACGTGAAGCTCACTTGCGATTAATTTTCTAGGGAGGAAGAGGCGTCAGTTCCGCACGGCCACATCACGTCGCTGGCGGTGCTGCGTACACATCGCAAGAAGGGTATTGCTACAAAGCTCATGAAGGCTGCGCGTACGTATTGTCGTCTTGCGATTGTCTTCATGTGACCGTAAAATCATCTTGGATTTGGTCTAATCAATGTCTCTATGGTGAATAGAGCGTGCGATGGTGGAGAGTTTCAAGGCCGAGTACGTATCGCTTCACGTGCGCGAAGGCAACGTCGCGGCGATCCATTTGTACCGCAAGACGCTCGAATACCAGTACGTTTAGAGAGTGGACAGCGGAGTATGCCGAGTATTAATATTGTGCTGTGTGTGTAATAGGGTCTACGACATTGAAAAGGGATACTATGCCGATGGAGAAGACGCGTACGATATGCGTTTGCCGTTTACGGAAAAGTGCAACCAGGCGTTCTCGTCTCAAGTCAATAAGTACAAAAAAGTGCTGGCGGAGAAAGACGCACGCGATGACGCACTCGCAGCCGACGCCGTCTCGGCTTAAATGACAGGGGTCATGACGAATATAGTTCAACATACAGTATTCATACGTGGTGGGCTGGTGACAAGGTATAACAGACAGCGAGAAGCCTCTGGATATCACTGATGTTTCAACGTCTTGGTAGGTGCGCTGGCGTGGAGTCACGCGGTTGTAGAACCACCACGAGACCCGACCCAGTCGTGTGTCGACAGTCAGTCGACCATCACATCAGCCCGTACAATTGCCGGAGTCTCACACCCAGTCGATCGCCGATGTGTCCGCCACGACAGTACTGTACGCACGCACGGCCAGTATGCCTTGCCTGCTCTTGCCAGCATCCGACACATGGGTCCATGTCTGTGGCTCGACAACGGAAGAGGGTATAGTAGCCATGAACCAAGGATGGCGAGGCTGCTAGCGGACGACACGTGGTATTCGAACCACGTCCGACCGAATTCATCTCTATCTCGGAGACTTGTCTTGTTGTTCTCGCTCTCGTAAGTTAAATTGGGGGAGGTAGGAGGTCGTATTGGACGTTGGTGTGTGTCGCTTGGCGGCGAGCTTTGCCCGGAGCCGCTCTTTCTGGGCCATGAGCATCATCGTCTTTGCGTCCTATCGAATCACACGAGCATACAGAGTGAGTGACTAGAACGGTTTGTCTGTTGGCCATACTGAGGCACGTACAAGGTCCGTTGGTGGCGCTGGAGGCGGTAGAGTGGTCACCACCACAGTAGGTGCACTGGATACTGCTTCCGTCGCCTCGACAGCGTGAGACGGGACACTACTACCCTCTCGTGGCCTTGAGCTCTCCACGGGGTTAGCCGCCTGAGTTACTGACCGTAACGGTTCGAACGCTGCCACCAGAGGCGACTCGTGAACACTTCGACTTGACTGTGTTGGCTGGGTCTTCCAGAACTTTTTGCGAGTCGTGAGACGCGAGCCTTCTTGCCACACACCGCCAAAATTGGGCAGCCACGTTTGGGCATCATACTTTGGCTCGAGCCGTGCGAAAATATCCTTTCCCCCAACGCCACTCGTTGGCCCACTGGATCGTTGGTTGCAGCGTTTGTACTCGTCTTCCGTCTCGACCATCCACGGTGGAATGGCCGCCGAATGAATGTTTGCAACGGTCTCGTGCCAGTCCACGCGAGTGATACTTTTCAGACCGACTCCACGTGCCGATTCAGTCCATCGATGCTGGAAGGTCTCGTTGGGTTCGTCTACGATGGTCGAGACGACGTCACCGAGTCCTCGCTTCTCTTCGGCAGCCACGAGCAGATCCATGCCCCACGGGATCCAGTCGGATTTCCTGTGGGAAAACGAGCCATTTTCAGTCAGAAATGGATAGAGTATAATATGGAATTCGAACGCACTTGACTTTGACAATACCACCGCCCCACACACGCTGGCCGTTGTGGCGTCCAAGCGGGTTTTGCTGGATGCTGTCCGGTGAGGTCATCTTCCATGAGACAAACCAGTAAGATTCCCAGACCACTATCGGGAGAAGAAAAGACAACCGGTACGCACGGTTCGCACACGGACAAATGGGTTGGTATGCGGCCCCATCCAGGACACCTTCTCCATGGTCTCTTCCGTTGGGGGTTCGATGGTGGTAGCCGCTTCATCCCGTGATGAACGGACGTGCTGCAAGCGTGTCGCGGCCGACTCGAGAAACGCTTGGACGTGGACGTCACGCGACCGAAGCGTTGGTTGTGGTGGTTCCTTAGAGTCTGTGGTTGTCGGCTCCTTTGGCTCGGGCTTCGACTTCATTTCGCTAATCGCGGTGGTCAACTACACAGCACCGAGGGGTCTCAGCTATGGCTCAACATCTCAGCGATCCGCTCTGAGGACCTACAGTAATCGCGTCTGCTTCTGTGAGACAGAGTTGCGGACGCAGCGCTTGGCCTGCATCGCAGCGATGGTGTATGCAAAACGCGTTGAGTTTTTTGCGATGGGCTGGCGACGCGTAGTGTTGGATCCACTCCCGCCAAGATTCCCTACGACAAATCAGTATTTAGGGGCTAATTGGAGCTATCCACATACATGTGTGGAGGTACCCACACCCCAACCCACATTTTGATCTCACAGAAGCCGCAGTACGTTGCAGTGCGTTGCTGGTCCTTGTCCAAGCCGTTGGCGGTGATCTGCCGTCGCGTGTCTCCCATACCTGCGACGCGCGCAGCGAGCAGCTCTGCGGCCGCGCGCTGGTGACTTTTGGAGAATACGTGTTTGCGCCATTTCAGTTCACTGGAGCGCCTGCAGATGCGGCAATACGGCACATCCACGATGGCATCGGACGCGACCTTCATCCATCCACGCACGCCTTCCCAAGATGCCAATTCTCATGTCAATGGCTGGATTAGGCTAGACTAGTTTATGGTCGATGAAGCCTAATTTTGCATCCTGTCATGAGTGGTCCTCCCTCTACAAGAGCCATTTTTGAGTTCCCCGCAAGAGCGAGCCATGGACCCATCGCGTGATGTGGGTGGGAAGGTGTCGCCACTGACGCCAAGCGCCACCGCTTCCGCTATCGCAACATCAACTTCTAGCACCAATGGCGTAGCGTCAATCACGGTCGCGACGGTGGCGCTCGTTGGCGAATCAAAGCCGCACGACAAACCCAAGGGCAAGCGCACGACGCTATCGCTCCATGACAAGTGCATTGTTAAGACCTTTTGCGACCAGCAAATCAGCGATTCGAAAGTGCGCTCCGACTTTGTACCGTCGCACGATGCTTTGCGGCAGGAAATCGCGTCAAAATTTGGCTGGGACCTGGGGCGCTCGACGCTGTCTAAGATCATGTGCCTGGACTGGCAGCAGCTCCAAGTGCAGGGCCACCCGAACCCCAACATGAAGCGCAAACGCAAGCCACTATTCCCCGCGTTTGAAAACGATTTGGTCACGTCCATGCGCGCGCACCTTGCGCGTCAGGAGGCTGCTGCTCAGATCCCTTCGCTAGGTGAAGGTTCTGATTCGGTGGGTGGTCTTGGTGGTACGCGAAGCAGGCCGCTCTTGACCGAGGCATTCATTATGGAAGAAGCTCAGCGGCTCAAGCAGCAGCACGGCATCAAGGACGAAGAATTGGTGCTCTCGGTTGGGTGGCTCGCACGGTTCAAGCACCGTCACGGGATTCGACTGCGGAAGGGCACGGCTCCTGCGGTGGAGAGTGAGGATCCGGCGATGGCGGCAATGTCCCCAGTGACGGCACTACAGATTGGGGATGCTGCAACCAAGCGGCTCAAGAAAACTTCGATGGAATTGCCATGTCGATGGCCCGCGAGCTTTCAGTTCCCGCCGACCAACAGCGGCATGTATATCAGCGACACGAGAGGCATCGACCAGCCCTTCCCTGTGTTGGCGGCGGTCAGCGATTTGCGGACGACGTGCACGTACCATACGACTGCAGAGAGCGATGCGTCGGAGGCAGTCGACCCCACTATCTCAGCGCTTCTGGAGAATGTTATTGCGGCCGTGCTGCCGTTTACGTGTTCACATTGCCCTGCGTCACTGCCATTAGAGATCGAGGGCCTTCAGGTTGTGGTGGTCGGATTCAACTGCGTGCAGGACGCATTCCTCGCGACTGCATTAGTGGGCGAGCACGGTTTGGTGATCTGCATCGAGACAAACCCCATCGCCGCCGCCACTGCGATGAATCATGTGGAAACCTATACGCTCAAGACCCTCGGGTATGCCGCAGTCAATTTGCGGATTTTGTCGGTGACCTCGCTCGACCACAGCGTCTACGCCGACCTCGTTGCCCGCAACGACCTGGTGTACTTTACCTGCTCGTTCCAAAATGCGGTGCACAAAGCGCAGCTCCTCGAGGTTGCATTTCATTTACTCCAGGAAGGTGGCGAATGCCGTCTCTCCTACGTGAGCTCGCCGCGCCGCCTCACGCCAGCGCCACCCGTCCAGCCACCTTCTGCAATTGCCGCTACACTGATCGCTGCCTCTATCTACACGGAAGATTTCCGCCGCATGTGCCAACACGTTGGTTTTCTCGATCCTCGGTCCTTGGGCATCCGCAAGTATGCGGGTCACTCCCAGCTCGAGGATCTTGGCATCACGACGCTTCGCCTTTTCAAGCTAGGTCTTGTGGAAGACCGCCCCGAAGACTATGGCGAGCGCGCGACTTATATTGGTGACGCCACCGCCGATGCCTCCTCTACTACGGCTCTAGTCTATCGCCTCGATACTCAATTCACGTTCATGCATGGCGTGGCCCTGCCGGTGGATGGGAACACGTCGCAGATTTTGCGGCTCAGTCGGCTCAAGCGCAGCTTCAATGTGGACGGTGATCGCCTCACGCACCGTGGTCGGTTCACCTATTCGCTGTAGATATAAATCCGCTTGCGTTGTTCTCGTTCTGGGCGAACCCTTTGCGAGTTCCTTGATGGCAAGTCCATCATTAAGCTTCCAAGAGCTCCGACACAGTGTAGCTATCTGAGGCTCAAGGTTTTTAGAAACCCCCACTGACCAATCACAATCAGTCTTTCAGAGAGATACAATATTATTGGCTAAAATGTTTCAACTAACCACAACCAGTGGTTTGACTCGCACCAATCACAAGACTGCACGCTGGGATGATGGAAAGCTGGGTCACTCTTCGATTTGATTCCAAACAGGCACGCATCAATGTGAGCGTCACAATCTGCCCACTGTTCGCACATGGCTACATCGCTCTTCGTGTATGTGCGTCTGTAGGATCTAGAACACCGTTTCGCACATAGCTTTTTTCGGCCGATTCTTCTCGTTCATCGTGCGGCGCGTTGCCTTTCCATACGCGCTGCATGAGAGAAGAGCTGTGCCAAGAATGAGAACGGGAGTCGAGGGATCCCTTCGGATTTCATCTGAAGAAGGGGTTTTCACGATTCTCTCCAGATCAAAAAACAAAAAACGCTTTGGTGTTTTCTTTGGCTGAATGTCGTACATACCTGCAGCACAAATTAAAAATACGTGACGGGTGTGGAGCAAAATTCCTTGAGAAGCCACATTACCAACACTTCAAGGTGGAGCGTTTGCTCCGCGACATCTCAGATTGGTGGCACATTCCGCAGCTGATTATTGTAGTTTGGCTCATGTAGACAGTCTTCAGTGAACTATACTATACGTACGTACGGCAATGCCTCTGGTTCTGCGACACCGTGAAGGGCTTTTGCGATCCGTCATACTAGGCTGGATATTGATGGAAGCGGCACGGAAAGGGCGTGGGCTGGCACAGAAGCGCGTTGCGCCATGGCTGATTTGAAAAGGCGCGGAGACTGCCCGGAACCGAAACGAATTTTGGATCATGGGAGACCATGTGGGTCAAGAGAAAATTACACAATGGTCAGTGCAAGTTTCGTGAGTATTGGTGTTCCGTGTCCACAGAGTGAGTACAGTAAGCGGGCTCATGAAACCAGCCACAATCTCCAACGTAACGTTAGCAAATGCCTCCACAGAATTCCACATACATATTTGACAAACCAAACCCGCAATCCCGTCAAATCCGATACCTAGGTCGAACAAAGAAATGCAGGTTCCGACGAGGTTTATCAATTATTTTAGGTTTCCACCACACCCAGATTCGACGCTGCCAATGATTCCCGCCCCAAATCCGTCGTTCCCACCAAATGGCCTGTCTCTTGCACGCTGTAAGTGGTCGCATTAAGAAATGGAGGTATCGGGCCAACTTCGCCAACCAACAGTTTGTGCGACAGCCGATTGTTCCCAACAGCTCGCGGTGACTCGCACCGGCGCACAGACGAGGCGGGTTGGGTGTTGCACTGGGGACTGGCTGCAGGAGCAGCGTCTGGATATCCAGTGTGGCCACTTGGGCGAATCTGGGGCCTCGAGGCCAGTGGGCGATCCACACTACCGCCAGACTCGAATCCTCGCACACCATCCCAAGCAAGCCGCACTCGTCCACTCGCCTTCTACCGGATACTCGACCTGTCCACGTTGGCAACACCGTCCCGCGTTACTCCCCACGCGTGTGACATTTTCCGGAATCCAGTCCTGAGTTTCTTCTGCTGTAGTGCCAAAGGTGAACGTCGTCCACGCTGTGTTTTGACTCGTCTTGTCCAGCGCCACAAAACGCTTCGTCAGCTGTGGGTTTCCTGGAGACGCGCCAACTTTCTTGAAGTCTCGACCGACAAAACTCCTCTCTCGTGTGACTTCGTTGGCTACCTGAACCTACCAACTCAATCTCAAACTCAATCGGACAGAAGACGAGCCAGCCAGACTTGAAATCGAAAGTGGGTCCCTTCCGCCCCCTCCTCTCCTCCGCTTACCTCTCCCTCATTCGACAACAAGCACCGCCCCGCGCAGACCAACGCAAACCCCGCCCTCACCACCACTACCAGCATCACACACTATGAGCCTCGACAGCCCCACGAACGCCGACAGTATCGCGTCGCCATGGACGCGCGACGGCACGTACATTATTGAATGCACACGGCGTGCACATGCGTGCTGCCGCTCGTGCGACTCGACGATCGAGACTGACCGCCTGCGCGTCGGCGTTGTCTACCAGCACAAGAACGGTTACGTCTGTATCAACTGGCACCACCTCGAGTGCTACCCGCACGTGCAGGCGATTCCGCTCGGCTGCCTCGAAGGCTACACCGAGCTCGATGCGGCGCACCAGCAACTCGTGCGCCGCCACTGCCCGCTCACGACGGTGGCGGATGCTGTGCCGGCGCTGCGGCCGAGCGCGTGCTCGGCATGATATCATGCTGGCGATCGAAAGAAACGCCCCCATCACCCACTGCGCGCCGTTTTTTTACGTCATTCCAAAAAGCGCAACCCGGAGATAGAGCATTTTAGTACCGTAGTATTTATTCGCATGAGGGACAATGGAACGAGCGAACATCTAGCCATTCCACGGTTTGCTGCCATGTCTTTCCAGGTACTGTATCCATGCGCTGATCCATCAGAAACCGTTGCCGACTTGCCGTTTCCGCTTGGCGCTTCCGCTATTCCGCCATTTGAAACAAAAGGTGTTCGTATCGCGTCGTTTGTGACCACAGTCACAGTTAAGAACTAGTGTAACCCCTTTTTAGTGACTTGAGGAGAGTGTTCGGTCACTGTTCTGAAGGCAGAAACGAGGAGTTAAGAGTGATGGTCTGTCCCGGTTGTGTCATTAGTCCCACACGAAACAGGAACAGCACATCCGCATCCCGACCGCCTAGCACCGACACCACAGCACCCGCGGCCCACCGCGCGTCCAAGTGTCTCCACGACAGTAGCCACCAACGCCAACGAAGTCAACTGTCCAACGATTCAACGATCCACCGAATCCTACAAATCCAGTGCGATCAAATTGACGGCACTGAAGAAGTCCCTGGCATTCACGACATCGCATCAGCTCGCCGACGCGGTTTTCACCATGGACGTGGATATGGATACCGATTCGTTCCGCAGTCTGGGCAGTGGATCCTTCCGTGGCAGCCTGACCTCGAGCGGCAGCTTCTCGGCGCCGTCCAACGGCAGCACCGGTGGTGCCGCCGCCCACGAGCACAAATTTCGCGTGTACGAAGAAGCGCTCAAGCACGCGTCGACATGCCCCAACAAACAGTGCACGGCGTGCGACGGCCGGTGTCACAAAATCAAAGCGAGCATCGATCACTTTGTGCGCTGTTACGGACCGCGCCGCAAACACTCGCCCATTGAAAGGTACGTTTCGATTGCGATTTCGATTGCGATCGCTTTTGGTGGATTTGTTGTTTCTGAGCCCGCATTTCTTGGTATTGAATATTTGTAGCTGTCCAAACTGTTCGCGAATTTGGGGTCTCTTGTGCTACCACGCTAAGCACTGTGCGACGCCACATGGACAGCGCTGTGTAGTCTCGCAGTGCGATTATTTGCGGGAGAAAATTGCGCGCAAGCTGCAGCAAGACCATGAAGAACTGCAGCGGGCACAGGCCACACTGCGCGAACAGGAGTGGCCCGTGGAGCGGCGAATGGCGCAGTTGGAAGACGACCGACAGCAAGTGCTGCAACTGATTGAACGGATTCGTGCGGAGAAGGCCGCGCGGCAGGCTCAGATGGCACTGTGAGTGTACCCACGACGTTGTAAATGCCAAGCGAATATGGAGAGATGGAGAGACTGAGGTGGTCATCTCATCATTACTACGGAGGAGAAGAGAAGAGGAAGCGAGTTGTCCAGGGAGGAAGGGATTCTTTATTATAATGGCGATTTCGATGATGGAATTTTGTGATTTGGTTACCGCATTTTCGATTTGTTGGAATCTCTTCATAAGGGAATATACGATATTCTGGGTCCGAAGTGGCGTAACGGACTTCAACCGGCACCTGGCAACATGCCAAGCAGTTTTCCGTTGCGACGCCTTGCCGCGACGCTTTATCGTCAATGTCCTACTCGCCAACAATGGCGCGTCGGTACGCTGTGGGCGACCGCGTCGATGGGCTCTACGACGGTAACAGTGACGACGTCTGGTACCCCGGCGTGATCACTGCCGCCCACGCCAACGCCAACACCGACGACGCCAACGCCAACGAAACCTTTGACGTGCTGTACGATGACGGCGAGGCTGAGCACCACGTCCTCCCCACCTTTCTACGCATTCACCAACACGGCACAATCTGCGTCGGCTCGCGCGTCTATGGGCGATACGCTGGTGGCGACGAATGGTACGCAGGCAAGATCCACGAAGTCCAAGACGACGGCACGTTTACGATCGAATACGACGATGGCGAAGTCGAGCGTAGTGTACTCATGGCGTACATTCGCGAGACGCTGGCTGGTTTAGATGATGGAGAAGAAGTGGCTGCCCAGGAGGAAGAAGAGGAGGAGCAAGCGTCAGTGGCGGAGCCCTCGCCTGTGGGGAACCCAGTCGCTACTGTTGGGCAAGAAGCAGAGAATGGTGAAGAGGCGGAGGAGGTAGCTGCAATTTTTTCGAGTGTTGAAGAGCCGGAGGCTGCGATCCAGGAGGATGCACAAGAGGAAGCAGCGATTGCCCCAAGCAGAAGAGAAGATCTCACGACATTCACTTCGCCAGAACCAAATGAAGAAGAAGAAGAAGCGCAAGAAGTGTACGACCACCGGAAAAAGCCATTTGTATCGGAAGCACCTTCTATCACGAGTATTGCGCTAGTCGATTCTGCTACACACAGTGTAGTGGTGGATGACTATACGACTCTACTAGCGATCATCGAGCATCTCGAGACCGCGAGCGGCAACGCCGCGATGACCAAGACTCTGCTCTCAACACTGGTCAAGCAAATGCGAGCGTTCCCCCAAGCCACGGCCGATCTCGTCCACGCTAGATCCGGCGAAGCGCTTTTGATTTCAATTCTCACGCAGCACCACACGCACGCGGTGATCCAGTGCTATGGGTTTGTGCTCCTTCGTCGGCTCTGTTTCCTCTGTGGGAAAAGCACCCACTATTTGTTGCGGCACGGCATTGTCGTGCTTGTCGCAAGCGCGATGCGGACGTTTCCTGAAGACGCAATTCTCCAAGCGGCGGCGTGCGGGGCGCTTGCGGTCTTCACGCGTGTCCACGCCGGGCTCGCAGCACTGCTGGAGAACCGCATCTCGCATCTCGTGCTGGCGACCATCATTTTCCACAAGGCCTACTCGGTCCACACTCGTCAAGTGCACTACTATGCCTGTGAAGTCTTGCTGGAGCTGTGTGAATTGGGCGATACAACGACGGTCGAAGCGCTGTGCGGCGACGGCACAGCGATCTCGGGTCCGGGCCTCAGTGATCTTTCGCCTGTGTCCCTCCTGCTCTTTCTGCTGCGCCAGGCGCTATCGATGGACGACAAGAAAGCGTGCTGTGCGGCCGGGACGCTGCTGCTGTGCCTTGCGTCGTGCCATCGCCATGCTGCTCACATGGTGCTCGATCTCAATGGGCTCAACGAGCTCTCGACGGTCATGGCGACGTTCCCCATGGAGCCAGGCATTCAGAAGTATGCTGCCAGTGCGTCCCAGGCCATTGCTTCATGTAGTATGGACGCAGCGTCCCCCCACCGACGCGTACCGCAGACTGGTCTCGGGGACGGGAGTTGTATGGAGGATCTTCACAGCCAGCGGCATCCTCCGCCGCGGAGATCCAGAAGCAAGATAGTCAAGAGCATCAGCAGTAAGCGGAAGGCACCATCATCTCAGCGAAGCAGTGGTGTGCGGGCGAGGGATGGATTTCCGTCGCCAGCTCGTGACCACCAAATCGGTGGGGAGGCACGCGACACTGTCTCGTTCTCCAAGTACAATTCGCCCATTGGGAAAGCACCGCATCTACCCCCGAATATCCGTTCGTTTGGGGATACACTGCCTTCACCTTCGGCCGCAGCTTATCACGAAGAGAAGCACCGAAATCAAGTCAAGAGTCCGCTGGTGATCCTCGACAATTACGGTGCAATGACGAGCGAGAGAAAGATGCGGCATGTCAAAGACGAGCGGACGAATCTCCTGTTTGAAACGTATGGGGTTGATGCCCACAAAGCGTTGTTGCCCCCGCAGTCGCATGCCTCGTCCAATGACTACCACGTGAAAACGCACGGTATCAAGCGACGGCAACTCAAAACGCATATTGTCTCGGGCTCGGCAGTTGCGTCCGGAGGCGAGCAGATCTCCTGGGCATCACCTGTGAAATCAGTTCTCCTTCCAGATACCAGGCCATCATTTGCATCCAAAGGATCGTCCAGTGACACGCGTATGGTACGATCAAGTGGTGCCGATAGAAGCGACACGATGGGAAGAGAGACGGAAGAGTTTTCGCCAGCGTCGCTGCGGCAACAGCAGCAACTTCAAGCGACGGCAAAGTCTGGGAAGAAAACATTGAGCGACGACAAGACT
Organism: Pythium vanterpoolii; assembly: GCA_023334535.1. NCBI lineage: Eukaryota > Oomycota > Peronosporomycetes > Pythiales > Pythiaceae > Pythium > Pythium vanterpoolii. The sequence goes on along the minus strand of JAADVD010000131.1, from coordinate 29,066 downwards.
CCAAGGTCGGCGACGTTTCAACTGCGATTGGAAAGCTCACGCGGTAGGACATCACCGATTGTGCTTTCCCCCAAGAGCGGGCGATCGGGAGTCGGCGCGGGCAGTGTCCGAGCCAAGACGACTACTACAAACAAATCCAACGTCAGCAAGCCTGCCAGGGACGCTACCGCGGGCTCGAACACCTCGATGGAATCGCTCAACTCGTATGCGGCTCAGCTATTCAAGGACGAGATTGAAGCCTCTCTGGACTCTTCCAGTGGAGCCAATGCCGCGACACATGAACGCGAGCGGTTGAGCTTTGCCGAAAAACTTCACAAGATGATTGACAAGGCCAAGTCCTCACTGGCACCTAGCAGCTCGAACTCGCTAGTATTGGAAGCCCACGTGTCACCAGTCAAGACAACCCAGCGCGCCGTGCCTGTGCATCCCATCAGCGTCAAGAAGAAGCCAGCGCCACCAGTGACTACGCTGTCAACGTCGCGCGTCGCCCCAACTTCGATCAGACCCTCCAGCGAGGCTGCAGCGTCCACCGTTTCAACTGACTCAGCAGTGCCTAAGAAACCGCCAATTGCGGCTGCGGTCGCCAAGCCCACGCCTATCAAAAAGCCAATGGCGGCGTCCACCAGCAAGCCACTCGCTCCGCCAAAGAGCGTCAAAACGAGTGGACCGGCGGCAACTCGTCCACTGCCCGCGGCGTCGTCAGCGATGAAATCGACTGCTTCCATGTCGACCAGTAAACCGGCTGCCAGCTCCACAAAAACAGCCTCGACCAGCAAGCCAGCAGCTACTGCCAAAAGCTCGAAAACGTCAGAAAACGGATTTGTCCTGTCAGCTGCAACTGCCACGGCAGCGGTCGTCGCTGTTGCGGCGGCGGTGGCGACAGAGGCGACGGCAGAAACGCCACACAATGCCCTGGGTATGGGTCAGAATGACCCGCCTGTGTCAACGCCGCGTGACAAGAAACCCACTGACCAAGCCGTCAAGAGTGTCGATGCACTAGAGGATTTTAGCGAGCGTGTCGGGTCCTCACGTGCACCGGAAGAACCTGTGGATTCCGCAGATGAAACCCCAGCATCGGCAGAGGAGTCCACCACATCCCACGCAGAACCTCCTTCTGCCAGTGAGATCAATGCGGAAACGGTCGTGGACGAAGTAGCTGCGATCGTGGCCTCGGTCGCCGACGCATTGTACGCCGACGAGTACAACGACTTTGACGACCTCGACAATGCACCGCAAACGCTGGACGAAGAGGGGGTCGAATTGGGCCGAGACGTGTCTTTCGAGGCGTTGATGAACCTCACAGCACAAGTGACCGAGTTTACAGTAGCGACGGATTCGACGGTCGAGACTGAGGCACTGCAGAGCGATGCACCAACTGAGTTGCACTCAGACGTTGCAGATGATGGGGCTAACGATGAACCGCTCACAGCCCCAGCTGTGGTATCGACTGATGTTGCTGTCGACGCTGAGGCTGACTCGTCTTCTCCACGCGACAAAGAGTCTGTTGAGGTGAAGCAAGTTCCTTCTACTCCAGCGGTGAAGACTTCCGCAGCATCCTCCGACGCCGAGCCGTACAGTAAAGAACCAAGTGTGGAACGAGAGGAGTTCACGCCGGCGACTGAGAGGACAGGCGAGGACCCAAGTGAGACCGTCACTTTGGAAACGGACGAGTCTAAAGGCGTTACGACTGATCTGCCGGACGCACAAGAAAAGGATCCTGAAGAGAGTGAGGCTGTTGCAGACAGCCCAGAGGAGTCATTTGAGACTGAGAAAGCGGCGGAATCGGTGATGCCAGCGAGTGAAGAAGGCGACACTGTGATGGAGAGGCAAGACGAGGGTGTCCCCACACCTCCGAATGCTGACCGACCAGAGAGCCGACAGATGGAGGCCTCGTACGGCGATGATGACTTTGATGACGCCCCAGAAAATGGTGGACGGGACACCGACGCAGATGCGGCGATTGAAGAAACAGCACGGAATGTGGAACCATCAGAGACGACAACATTTGCGGCCGCCGAAGTTCCAGGTGAATCCGCAGACGACGACAAGACTAAAGTGAATGTAGAACTGACGCCTGCGGAGCCGGAGGCTAGCGAGCCAGAACGCGTCGAGAAGCCAGTCGTTGCACCGGAAGCTGACGATGACTACGGTGACGCTGATTTTGCCGGGGATGAATCCATGCCACCTGACGTGGAGCAAGAGGAAGCACAAGGCGCTGCTTCTCCAGCAGCACAGGACCACACTGAAATTGCTTCGAATGGCGTGCCCGAAGAGAAGGAGAATATTGCGGAATCCGCTGACGCTATGGTTGCTACAGAGGCGGAAGACGCCATGCCCTCTGCGATTAGCGAGACGGCGGAAAACACGACTGAGGGAGCGACGGAGAAAGACAATCATGTAACAGCTGTGGATGCAAGTGCAGACGGTGCGGTGGAGTCGAACGGCCTGGCAGCCGGAGAACTGGTTTCTAGCGAAGAAGCTCCCACAACTCTCCCTGTCGATAAACCCATTGCAGCAAACGACACGCATGCCCGCGGAGACCAGCTTGACGAGGCACATACCGCAACTGCCGTTTCCGAGCCGGTAGACGAGAGGGTTGCGACCCCAGACGTGTACGGCGATGCTGAGTTTGAAGCAGATGAAACGGAGGCGGCTGAAGAAGAGAAGACAGCAGTGGCAGATCCAGTAGTGGAGGAGCCACACACGGAGATCAACATGGACGATTGGCACGAGCCAGTTGGAGAAGACGGGCATCAAGAGGTCGAGACACCGATATCCTCACCCATAGTGGCTGACGCTGAACGAGAATCGTCACCGGCGAACGATGCGGATCCAGATCCCTCGTTCGATGAACAGGCTCCTAATGGCTCGTTTGCAACGACCGAAGAAGAAGCGGGTGATGAAAGTATCCCCCAACCCGCCGAAGAAATCTCAGGCGTCTCCGCACCGACAGACTCGCCGGTACAGAGTTTGATTGAGGCAAAGAGAACAGTCGAGGAGCCTTCAGTCGCCAACGAGAACGATCAAAACGTCAGCGCTCGCGACGGGCGCCCATCCGATTCTGAAGTGGTGGTGGGGCCAATCATCGAACCCGTCGTGGCGGCCAGCGATGAGAAATGTGTGGACAGTGTGGACCCTATCGATGCCTCGGAAGATGTAGCCGATACGAACACAGCGGATGACACGGTAGAGGGGAACGCACCCTTGTTGTCGTCAACTGAAGTGGCGTCCAGCGTGGACTGTGGTCCAGATGCTCCCTCGCTTAATACGCACAACGCAGATCAAGACGCTTGTGAAGAGGCAGAGGTGCAGCGGCCAACAACGGCAATTGCGTACGACGATGACGACTTTCCTGACGAGACGCCACGAGATGTTGAAGTGCCTGTCGAATCGAACATCATGCACGAAGATCCAGTCCCTTCAGCAGAAGCTGGTGTGTCAGCACAGGTCGAAATAGAAAAGGTTTTCGAACCAGAACGTGTCACGGAAGAAGAAGAGGTAGCACGGCCGACAACCGCTGATGCGTACGCTGATGAGGCTGAGTTTGAGTTCGAAGCTGAAACTGAAGACTTCCAGAGTCCTCCCGAACATCCAGCTTCTACGGAGAACGTGACGGAAACAATTGACATTGGTACGAGTGTCGCGCCAACTGAAGAAGCACTTAAACTGTACGAGCTGGAACAAAGCCTTGAATCGACAATCAAGTCACCATCAGAGAATCAAGCGATCCAGCAAAGCGACGCCGATAGCGGGGTCTCAACTGTGCCAGAGATTACGGCTGACGCGTCGAGTATGATGGATGGGTTCAACGAAGAAGCCGAGGACGTGGCTGCCGCGCCCGAGACAACCGCATCGATTGAGCCACCAGTTCCGACCGAAGCGACTTCTGTTGCCGCCGAAGAAACGGAAGTTGAGATGCGACCACCGACGCCGAACGAATCGACTGCGTACGAGGCCGATACGATGGAGGATATAGGTATTGAGACTACAGCCGTTCCGGAAAGTCTGCCCGCCAGTGGATTAACCAACGAAGAAACTGCCGAACAAGTGACGAAGGAAGATATAGGCGCACTTGGTGGTGCCAAAGAACAACCGAGTCCAAGTGCAGCGGCTGCTGCAGAAGATGCTGTGCTGGACGAGCTGACTCCTGTTGTTGCTGAAGCGTTTTCGTCAGAAGAAGGAAAGGAGACGGAAGCGCAAACTGCAGACGTGGAAATACCCGAAGATCGTGCTACGGATCAGGCACTGTCGGCGAATCTGAGCGAAATGGAGGTCAGTGTGGATGGAGACGAATCGGCACCACACGAGGAAGCCTCTGAAGCAGCCGCCACTGAAACGGATCCAGCATCAGACAAGGAGACATCCGACTCGGTGAACCCTCCGGAAGTTGTGTCATCCGATGCCGATGTCATGGAGACTGCATCGTCGCCGGCTGCGGACGAATCTCTACCCGAACAAGACACACCAAAGACTGCTGAGACTCCCCCACCAGCTGAAGATCAACCAGCACAAGACAGCGTAGACGCCTCAACGCCAAAGTCAGCTCCGACTGAAAGAAATGTAGCTTATCCCGAGTACGAGCAACCATCAACTGAAGAACCGGTTCAAGCTCCCATGCAAAAGAGCACGCGTGAACAGGATTCCGTCAAGAATGACAAACAAGAGACCGAGCAATCATCAATCGAAGTCGACGAAGCCTATGGAGGTGACGATTTCGATGAGGTGGGGGATGAAGCGTCAGCACCACCCATGGAAAATGAGCCAACGAGTCAGCCTGCGGACGACGGATCGTTTCTCGATGCTGAGACGTCGGCGTACGAGGAGGAAGGAACTGCTTCGTCGAAGGACTTAAACGAGATGTCTGGAGATGCCGAAGAGACGATAGCCGCCACTGCGGTAGGCAACAGTGTGGTCTCTGATCCAGACAATGTACAAGCCGAGGCAACCTCGACCGAATCACATAAGGAGAATGAATCACCGATAGAGATCGGGTCTACACGGGATAAGGAAGAAGGAATTGCTGCTGATAAAGACGCGGCAACCGATGGCGGAAATCCTTCTCTGGGCGAAGACGCAGTTGGTGCGGCTTCTATCGAAGACCAGGACACACCACCTCCAGCGGACGCCGACAGTGCACATGATGAAGTTGTCTCTGGAGCGCTTGTTGCGGCTAAAGCTGAACTTCGCATCGGCGATGAGGCTGCCAGCAATTTACTCGCTGACGATGCCAGTGCGCCGAAAGCACTGGACCCAGCTGAGCCACCAGACGAGACATTAACCGTCGAAGAGCCGATCGAGAGTGCAGCCGACCAGGGGCAAGAGGCTGGAACGAAGGAAATCTCCGTGGACCAAGCGCCTAAGCTTCTTAGCGATGCTCAGCAAGATGCAGTGGCGCAATTCGAGCCGTCGACTCGCTCACCATCGGATGATCATGAACCTGTCAAGTCCGAGACTGATGCTGACGAATCAAAGGAAGACTCGGTCGACACGACAGACCCTCTGTCCGCTTTGATCGATGTCTCCACCCAAGAGATGACCGTCCCAGACCAAAAGGTAGAGACGACAAATGAGGTGGAGCCTACCGCCTTGGTGGCCACGGAAGGTGGGTCACAAAATGGGGAAGCGGAAGGTCAAGCTGAGTCCGAATTGGAGCCATTACCGATTGCAGTCCCAGTGGACGAGACGGAGGATCTGGCTGGCGAAGTTGGCCCGGCGCTTTCCGAGCCCGGCGATGAGTACGCCTTTGACGACGACACACCATCGAACGACCAGCCGAGCGAGTCAGAAAAAGCAGCTGAATCGGAGGCAGCAGTAGAAGCAGCAGAAGACGCTGAACTGCTTAAGAAGAATAAAGACATGGAGGTGGACGAAGAGACACCCCAAACGCAGTTTCTACGAACCAGTACCGAATCAGCCACGCCTTCCGCTCTATCCCCCGCAGCCGACGATGTCGAGTACGAGGATTCCGAGGCTGAGGACACATCGCCACCCACAGCAGCAGCGTCACCAAGGATAGAAGCAAAGATGTCCAAACAGTCAACGGAAAAAGAGATCAACGAAGACGAGATAGCGTACGCCGACGACGACGACGCGTACAATGAATTTGAAGACGACGACGAGACACCGACACTGCCAGCAACTGTAAAGACATCAGTGGCACCAACCACACTTCTAGACGACGGGGTGGACGACGCATACGATGTCGAAGAAGCGTTCGACGACGACGACGACAAGACGCCATCACCACCGTCCAAACCACTATCCGCCGAGACCTCTCCACCGCCGCCGTTGTCAACGCCACAGCCAGCAGAAGAAGAAGAAGAAGCTGACTACGACGCCGAAGACGACTTTGAAGACTGAGCAAACGACTTTACTTTTTCAACTTTATGGATCGCGGTCCACATCGCGCTTGCCGCCGGTCTTGCGGATCAGCTCGGTGCGCTCGATGACAATGTCATGGGACAATGCCTTGCACATGTCGTAGACGCAGAGCGCGGCGACGCTCGCGCCGGTCAGCGCTTCCATCTCAACGCCAGTCTTGTGAGTCACGCGCACGTCACATTCGATCACGATCGTGTCGCGCGTCGGCGTTGTCACGCGGATCTGGACATCCTCAATCGGTAGGGGATGGCAAAAGGGAATCAGCGTGCTGGTCTGCTTGGCACCCAAGACACCGGCGATGATCGCGGTCGTCCCGATCGGTCCTTTGGGTCCCACAAGGTGAAGCTCGCTGGTAGTGGACGTGGTGGCGTCTCCATCGCCGAAGCGCTGAAGTTCTGCGAGCACGGCCGGCGGCAGGCGGATGGTTGTGCGCGCGGTCGCCGAGCGACGTGTCGCGTTCTTGTGGCCGACATCTACCATAGTCGGGCTCGCGCCGTCGGGTGTGACATGTGAGAACGAAGAGAACGCCGTCCGGAGGATTGGGACAGTGTAGCAGTCGCGCAGCCGCAGCCGCAGCGCCATTGGGATCAGATGGCGGCGCATATCTGTGTGTGGATGGTGAGGAGCTGCAGTAATGATGGCTATATTTGTGATATTCTGTATCTTGTTGGCTGATTTGAAAAAGAGCGGATATTATCCTGATTTATCGAATCGTCACGTATTTTTGTACGTACGGGCCTGAGACGTTGCGGTCCCCACGATTGCTCAAACTTCGGCTTGTTCTGAGTGGGATTTATCACGTTGAAGGACGCCGAATGTAATACATGAGTTCACTCCATTCAGTACGATGAGATGGAAAGGACGCGGAAGAGAAGGGGTTAGGGGGGCACTGACATAAGTATACAGCCGTCGCATGCACTCTGGGTTCGGTATACGGAGTGCCAACGTCGCAGAGTCTGGCTCATCCGGAAAACCCACAAAGAGAGCAACGCCACGACCCAGTGTGCTGCCATCACTCTTTACTTCCTGTTTGTTTCCGCTTGTGGCATTGGCATTGCTCACGTCTTCTGACAGATAGGTCTGTTGAGGAAAGGAAAAAAACGAAAGGAAAACAGCCCACAGCACACCAGCAGGCGGAGGCGGGCGAAAAAGAAAAACAGAACACCCGCACAGTGTGTGTGAACGAAGACGTTGCTTCATAGAAGAAATCTCTCTCCGCCACCGCGTGCGGACCTCCATCTCACCTCCCGCCCGTCGGCCCGCCCTCGCCCCTCTCGACGACGTCAGCGGCCTCTGCTCCATTTTCCCTCTGCGCGATCACTTCTCCGGACAGAACCGGACAGATTCTAGTGAACGACGCCAGTCAGCTCGTCGACCGTTCACTTCCAGACAGCGCGAAGCGACTCTTTTTTTTCTTACTCCGACTCTGACAGCAGCGCGCGTCATTTCATTTTATCGGCAAGAGTTTTTTTTCTTTCTCTTTTTCTTCATCACTCGGGTCGACACCAACAACCACGCACCGCATTACTTATTGGGACTCAAGACGCGACTATCGGTGTGCATCATTCCCCAACATGTCGAGACTCACGATGATCAAAGACAAGTACAAGTATATGCCGCTGAGCGAGGCGAATGTCAAGCCCGTCATGGTGGCGGCGTTTGACGGACAGACGATCTACATCTCCTCTTCCTCCACCTCCTCGGCGGCGTCGGCCTCGTCTTTGTCGCCCATGGCTGCGTTTGCATCCGAGCCTAAGTTAGACGCCCGCTATGTCATGGGCAATTATCTCGGCGGCGGCATTGCCGGTGTTGTGAACGAAGCCTACGACAAGCTTCACCAGCGCCACGTGGCGATTAAGATGCTTAATCCCGTCGGCTACAAACTGAGCACGCCGAGCGTATTGCGCCGCGGCGAAGTCGTCAAGAAAGGCATCCCGCTCGTGCCCAATGGCCCGCGGCCGCTAACGCGCGAGCACGTGTTCTGGGTCAAGCTGCCGGGCAAGCGCGAATTAATCGCGTGCTATGTGGACGCGCGGCAACACGGCGCACCGTCGGCCATGCTCAAGGAACTCACACTCGACATGTGCGTTGCATTATGGGGGTTAGACGCAGACGACGACAATGGCACGTCCACGAATCATTCAAGTACGACAACCACAACCACGGCGACAAACCCCACGAATAACCAGCTCGCCGGCGAAGAAATGAAGGGCATTGCTGGCTGTACACATGCATCGCCATCGTCGTTAGGCTCGCCGTCGTCACGGTCGTCATCGTCAATTAGTCCAAGTTCGTTAGGTCCCTCGTCGTCGTCGTTAGGTCCATCATTATCGACGGGTCCGACGCGTCACGACGACGACGACGAGCTTATGATGATGATGATGATGTCTCAAGACGAGTGCCCCACGGCCATGCGCGACGAGCAAGTCCAAGTCGGCGACGTGGTCTATACGATCCCCTGGGTGCCCGCCAAATTCGAGGCGTTTCTCCAGTCGCGCAAATCGATCTACCGCGAAATCGCTCACATGCACAAGCTCACGGGCAACTCGGTTTCGGGCCACGTCGACCACGGCGGCCACGCAAACGTCCTCAAGCTCTTTGATGTGCTCGAGTATGTGCAGCCCAGTAAAAGCACTATCTTCCTCGTGCTCGAATTGGCCGGCGGCGGCGAACTCTTTGACCGCATTCGGTCGGAGAATGGCGTTGACGAAAACATTGCACGCAGCTACTTTACGCAGCTGCTCTCGGGCGTGTTGTTTTGCCACCAATTGGGCATTGTCCATCGCGACCTCAAGCCCGAGAACCTCTTGCTCAGCGACGCCGACGTGCTCAAGATTGCCGACTTTGGGTTGTCGGCTCACTTTATTGCGGCTGTCAGCAGTGGTGGCGCGGCCGCTGGCGTGGGGGCCGGGTCGTCGTCGGCCGACGACTGCGACGACGCTTTGCCCGAGTTGGACGACGACGATATGATGACCAGCACTTTTATGGTCCCGGCTGCGCGGTTCCGCCGTCTAAATTCGATTGTCGGGTCGCCGCATTACGTTGCGCCGGAAGTATTGCAGAACGCGCGGTACGGCTACGACGGCCGCAAAGCCGATATGTGGTCGGCCGGTGTGATTCTGTATGGACTGCTGGCCGGCTCGCTGCCGTTTGGAAAGGAGCTGCCGACATGCCCACGGTACCTGAAGTTTTGCGAGTGGATCCGCTCGCTGCCGTGTGATCCGCAGACGGGCAAGCTTTTGTACGATGCATCGATCTATCACCACGGCGTCGCCAGTGGTGCGATCCGGATACCATCCTCTTCTTCATCTTCTTCCTCGTCATCTTGTTCCTCATCTACGTCGACGATGAATTCGTCGTTTACGTCTGTGAACGAACCGACGCTGAGCATGACTCCGACCGAAGACGACCTCATGGGCACGTTCCGCCTCGCCCAAGTCCACCCGAACTGCCAGCCATTGCCACCTTCCGCGCCCATGCGCATCAACGCGCCACCGCTTAACAAGCCGTACGAAATCACCGCGTCCGGTGCCGTAAATGTGCTCCCCAATGGTGCACCCAGCAGCCGCCGTGGAAGCCGTGTCGTGTCATTTCCGTCGTGGCTGTTTCCGTCCAAGCTCTCGCCGCTGTCGGTCTTCCTCTTGGCGTCGCTGCTGCATCCGGAACCGGGCAAGCGCTCGTCGTGCGAAGATGCCTGTCGGTCTGCGTGGGTCCGCGGCGGTTCGATCTAGCTGCTCACGCACGGCACGGCGATTGGTCCCCTCCACCTCTTTGACGTCAACTTCTTCTACTGCTTCTTCTTTATCAACCCCCCATTTTCGTCGTCGCGACCTGCGGACGCGACGCGTCTGTCTGTGCCATATTATCAACCAAAAACAACTCCGTAGATTATTCTCACCCCCATTCACCACATCAAAATGTATAACGTTACCATTTGCCTCATCCCTATTTAGTTCTGTCGAGCGTCAGCTTCTATTTCACTCGGGTTCAGTTGACTACCCACAATTCGGCATATTCCCAGCGATCGCATTCTTGCAAAGTGGCTCACGTGAAACATGATCCCATTTTCACCAGTCAGCTTAGAAATAGGACGCCATGGAGTTCAATTGACTGTCATACGGTACAATGCTTTTGTAACAACACCCCATTTGAGTGACATTGGTTTCCCTTTGCCTTTGCTGTCACATTTTTCTGCCAACCGCTGCACCCATAAGGAAATGGGGAAAGTGCCAGAGGAGATGACGCCGCGGTAGCGACCTTCAGCGTGGACACAATGACAAAGAAGCACAAGCGATCGCCGTATGAAGATCTACAGCTGGCCGATGCCGCGTCGGTAAAGACAGCAAAGCTACTGCGCGGCAGCCAGGCGCCGAGGAAACCGACAGTGGTGGATAGAGCCCACACCAACTCCAGAGGTAGTTCCAACAATACCAACGCTGTGGTGACGGCACCTGGCAGTGCACGCATGAGCATTGAAGTGCTGGAGCAGAAGAAGTTGTTGCTGCCGTACCTCGATAAGATCGAATACATCAATGTGCAACTGCGACAGCGGGGGCTTCTCCCCGACGACACCACCGCGTCGCCGCTTCGCGACTCGACTATTAACGCCCCTCGTGCTGGTCCTGTTCACAGTCCTCTACAGGAGACTTCATTGAAGCGAGAAAAGGAAATGCAGCTCGGGAAACCTAGTCGATCTGGTGGGGATATGAATAATGTCACAAGCAAGAGCGTCAACCAAGCCGAGCTCATACTGGTTCCTCATGGCGTAATACGACAGCGCTCAGCGAGTCAGCTGACCAGCTCGACAGTCGACGATTCGTCAGCTAGTAAGCGCAGTAAGATCGCCACTGAGGCGCTTCAGCGTCGGTATCCACGGCTTTTCAACTCGATCGACCGTGGTCGGCTAGCGGTCATTTCGCCTCGGGTCCGGCCTATTAACTGGCTGCTACGACTGATTGAAGATGTGTACGACGACCTCACGGACATTTTTCTTCTGGGTGTTCACAGCAACACACCAACGTTGTCAGTGACCGACGGGCCGCCACGCCCAGAACTGTGGGAGGCGGACCAAGCGAGTTTGCCGACGCGGTTGTTTCAACCGCGGCTCGTGATGCCCCACCTCGTGCGGAAGCATCTTGAAAATACGCTCGGACTCGCACATATGGTCGACCAAGAATGTCTTGATCTCTTGTACAACGTTGAAGCCACTGTCGAAAGCTTTGTTCCCGTCGCCATGTTTTCTATGTTTGTGCGCGAGATTTACGACGACGATTCGCTGCTGTTCTACCTCTTTGTGCGGTGTATCGTCCAGCGAGAGTTTGATCTACAACTCAAGGCCAAGCACAAACAAGCCCACTCGTCCGCCACCGGGAAACTGTTTCTTGGCGGTGATCTCGTTCACCTTGTGGCGCATCCACTTGTCCCAGACGGTTCCAAGACGGTGCTGCTGACGCGGTCCGGCTGCGACCAACTGTGGCGACGATTCTTCGTGCACGCGGCGACGCTGAATGGTGACCCTTTTCAACAAGTAGGGAGCAAAACTCCGGCTTCTCCAGCAGTGCTCAGTCAGTACATCACGATAGATAGAATGGAGGAGCTATTCAACGGGAACGATGAAGTAGCGGTGGAGCATCTCCTCGTGTGGAGCGTCGATGCGTTCCGAAACGTTGCGGAAGACATTATCGCCCAGTTCAAGTACAGAGACGATGGTGAGTCTCCTACGAAAAATTGTGTTCTGGGTTTTGTGCGCGGCCATAATGCGTATTTGTGTCAGATTAGGTGAGTCGCTTAACGGTCTCATTCGTCTGCGTGAAACAATCTCCACTGACACGAAGATCACAAAGCTTACGACAGTTTACAGCGAACGCGAGCGAACACTCCGCAATATGAGAATTGATCTCATGCGACTGGAGAGGACCAATACTGAAGACAACAAGAACCGCACGCAGTTGAGGTTGTTACGGAACCAGATCGGATTGCTGGAGCAGGAACTCGAACATATCCAGACTCAAATCACATCGGCTGAGAACCTTGTCAACGAAGTCTGGAGAGATGTCACGGCAGCGTCTCCAACAAAAACAAGAAAGGTAACTAAAGCTGGCGAGTTTTCGAACGCGTCGAAAGAACTACCGTCCGTGGTGGGGCGATTCGCAGCGCACATGGCGAGGCTTCAGCGAAAGCATGATATTGAAGTAAAGGCAGCAGCGATGTTGACCAAGCCCTGGAAAAAGCAGATGGAAGAGCTTCAACTACGCATGGTTATTAAGATTCAACGCGCGTACCGAGCGCGACAACGAGCGCGAGAGATCAAGCAAAAGGCGAAAGAGGAGTTGCACGAAAAGATTCGCCAAGGTGAGATCCAAAAGCAAAACGAGTTTTTGGATCGCAAGCGACAGGACGCTCTTCACGAGAAAGACATTCAACGCCATCACGCACGAATGCTAGCAATGCAGCAACAAGAAAAAGCCGCACGCGATGCGATCGAACAAAAGCAGCACCAGTTGGTGGAAAGAATGCGGCAAGAACAGATTGTCGAGAAGGATCGTGAGCGCAATATTAAGCTGCAACGCCGGATACTCGATTTGTGGAAGGCATATCTCAAAATGAAGAAAAAGAGGCGAGACGCAAATCGGCTATTCATGAAGTTTCAGTTCATGCGGTGGCGCCATCACTTTGCTGCCTACAAGCGAGTAGACAATGCTGCTTGTGTCCTTCAGCGAGTGTTCAGGCGACGTCAGAAGAAACTAGCGCTGCGGAAGGCTATGCAGATGAATGTGAAGCGCAACACGATGGCGAAACGATATCTTCATAAGATTCAGTCTCGGCAGACACAGCGTGTGTTCAATAAGTGGATGGAGTGGGCGGCCGAGCAGATTCGGCTCAAGGCAAACTTCCGTGCCATTCTGCAGCGGCGGACGGACGACTTTTTTCAGCGGTGGGTGACCTTTGTACAAGCCTGGAAGCAGCGCCGTCTTGGCGCCGTGATCCTCGTGCAACGTGTGTATCGCGGTCGCCTCGCACGCCATGTCGTCCACGCTCGCCGTTTGAGATGTGTGAGTGCTACCAACATCCAGCGAGCTTACCGGGGTTATCGTGGTCGGCAGACGGCGAATCGACGCCGCAACATCAAGAACCATCAGGAAACTCAATGCCATCTATTACTGCATCGTATTCACCATCGGCTAGTCCACATGTGTCTCGCTGCGTGGTGTACGCACATGCAACGCGCTCGATGCATCAAGAGGATGCAACAACGTCGAACGCTGTGTGAACTTAAGAGGGCGTTCGGTGGGATTGCTGAGTATTGGCAATATAAGCAGGAGAAGCGTGCTGCATTTCTTCGTCGCCAGTACGCTAGTGCCGTGGTCATTCAGCGTCACTACCGCCGCCATCGTTGCCAAATCGTGTTCCGGAAGTCCATCATTTATCATCGTGCTGCAACCAAGATTCAACGCGTGTACAGAGGCTATCAAGGCCGCCAGCAAGTGTGCAAGCTACGATGGGAGATCTATGCTGCCAAGAAGCTGCAGACGGTATGGCGACAGCGGCAAGCGTGGCGATTGGCCCAGAAGACGCGGGCGGAAGCGATTCTACTCGCTGCCTACAAAGGTGACTACACTGCCACACAACGTGCCGTTGCAAGCGGCTACTCGTCCGTAGTCGATCAAGAGCTCAACACCATTCTGCACATGGCGGCGGCTGCTGGACACAAACGTCTTGTCAAATTGTGCCTTCGCCATCAGTTGGACATCAATGCTGTGAACGTGCATGGCCAGTCTCCTCTTCATCTCCTGCTGACAAACATCCCGCCCAATCTCCCAAATTTCGACCAAGATGGAGAGACTCATCGCATAATCGACGAACGCGTGGCATTGGCGGCCTACATGGTCGACCACAATGCCTGGCATGAAGCGACGGATGAACTCGGGTTGACTCCACTGCTCCTCAGTGCAGCACTCGGTCAGGCGGAAGCGACTGAGATGCTGCTCGAGAAGAGTGCCAACACGGTTGCACGTTCGTCTGCGGGGATGAACGCTGTGCAACTTGCTATCGAAGGCAACCACGCACAGACACTGCGAGTTCTCTTGGCATGTCGGGGCTTTGATACCGCTGCCAATGCTGGAGACACGCTGCACCAGCTTCACGTGTGCGCCGGCCGCGGACTCATTGACTGTCTGCGTGTGCTTTTGGAGCACTTTGCAATTTACGAGCTGCGTCCAAACCAGCTCAATTTACGCGACGAGGATGGCTATACCCCTCTTATTTACGCCATCAGCAATGCCAACGCTGATGCGGTGCAGTGTCTTTTGGAGAGTGGTGCGAGTCCCGACGAGAAGGACTTTTTTGGTCGATCCCCGCTGCACTTTGCGGTCAGTGCTGGCGACGCTGGCTCCCCTGCGGTCGTGGAACTGCTCACGACGTACGACGTGGATGTGGATGTCAAGGACACGGACGGCGATTCTGCTCTCCACATGAGCTGCAACCGCGATGCACGTCTCGACTGTACATCGCTATTACTCCGCTCAGGTGCTGTTGTAGGTGCCAATACGCTAGGGAACCATCCAACCCACATTGCAGCACGACACGGAGCGGTCGAAACGCTCAAGATGCTCGTCGACTACGGCGTAGACATGAATCTCAAGAACTATGAGGGAAGAACGCCGCTGGGATTGGCTCGAATGCTGGATCAGAAAACTGTTGTCCAGTACATCACCCAGTACTTTGCCGCTGAGCCAGTTGCTCACCCACCCACCGATGGATCGGATACGCCAGAGGTCGATGGACCAGAACAAGAAAACAACGATGAAGACGAAGAGAACCCGAAACGAACACAAGAGCAATGGCAAGTCGCTCTCCAGTCCGCGTACAAGATGGGAACTCTAGCCGAGTGGACCCATTACGTTGATGCAGAGACCGAGGTTTCGTTTTTCGCTTGCGCCGACCCAGACGACGAGGCGATGGTCCATTGCTCCTGGGAGTCGCCGATCGAGTTTGACGCTGCATTTAAGGATGCGTGGGAGGTCATGCGGAGCGGCATCAGTGGCGTTGCGCTGCGGTCGCGTCTTCATACTGACGCTGGAGAAGGCGACAATAATGATAAGGTTGATGAGGGCGACGCGGGTTCACCGCGAACAAGGGCCGGGCTCGGTGTGCATTACCTCTACCATAACAAACGCACAGGTGAGACGCGAACAGCTGTGCCGCCCATCGACTACAGTCTGCTTCAAGATGTCGTACAGAACTCGAAAAGGCATCAACAGCTTCGACAGCGCATCCGCAAGGTCACTACGGACTCCAGTGCTTCCGCTGCGGAATACATGCGCTTTTTCCACGAGTTTGAAGTCGAAAGTGCGCAGACCCGAGCGGAGTTACTTGCGGCGATTCGAATTCAACGTCACGTTCGAGCCCGACGCACCAAACGGATGGTACGGCTCCTACTTTTCCAGAACAAATGTGCCATCGAGCTGCAGCGCGCGTTTCGAGGGCGACACGCACGCAAGACCGCGATCCATCGCCGACACAAACACGTGTGTGCGACCAAGATACAGGCATTGTGGCGGGGGCTGACGATTCGGCGTATGGAAGCCACTAGTCTGCACGCCCAACGCGTCCAGCACCGTCAGCGTCGTTGCTGTGCGGTCCAGATCCAGCGTTTGTTTCGCGGCCACCGCGCACGACTCTTCGCATACCGTGAACAGGTCATCCAAAAGCATGGACCGCGCGGATACGTTGCGTGGGAACAAGTCCGCCGTCGCGCGGTCACCAAGCAGAGCTACAAAGTGTGGGACGAGATGGAACTCCCGCACGTGTTTCCTGGCGTCTTTTTCTACTGCCACCAAGTCACGCGATCGTGCGCGTGGGAGAAACCAAAGGAATGGCAAGCATACGACGTGGAGCAGTTTCATGAACGCTGTCAACTGTTCCGCTGGGGCTACACGCAGCCTATGAAGCAAAGTGCGATTCGCTTGCAGAGTTTGTGGCGCGCACGGCAAGGGCGGATTGCATTTCGGCTCATCATGAAGGCCGTGCAGGTCATGAAAAGTGCTGAGAGAGAGTACCTTGACGACCCGACGAATATCGTGAACATGGGCAACTATGTGCTCTTCCTTCACGCGATCCTCCACGACTATGAGCGTGCAAGGCCGATCTACGGACGCCTCATGCGGACGATGGCGCAGCGCGGGCCTGACGTGCCGTTCATTTTGTACTCGTACGGGCTATTCCTCTATGTGACGCAAGAAGACGATATTGCGTTGGTCGAAGACATGATCTTGCGCGCCAAGGTACTCGACCACCAACGGACCAAGTACAAACTGGCATTTCTCGGCTTTTTCCGGCAGTCGATGCTGCAAAATCCACACGATTATGAGAGCACTTTGAACTACGCGGCGTGTCTCCAGTGGCTCTTTGACCAGTACGACGACGCGATCCCGTACTATTTGCGTGCGATCGCTGCTGATCCCCACAGAAAAGGCGCCATGGAGTTGTTCCAAGCCATGCTGCACCGGAAAAGGCAGGTCGATAAAGCGAGAGATCCACATCGGTTTGCGAAGGCTACGGGCAATAATCGACCCAAAGAGAACGACGAGCTGCTGGCCCAGTACGATGCGTTTGAATTGTTTCGGCGATGGCAAGTCCAGCAAGCCGTAGACGACGACCTACGTCGGCGCCAGCAGTTTGAAGCCGACCAAGAAACCGCGAATCGCCTGCAGGCGGCACGAAAAATCCAGGCGCGATATCGCCGTCGCTGTGCCATGCGTAAGGTCAACCGCCTCAAAGTCGAGCGGCTAATGGCGCTGTCCATGGCCGATCTGGCCGACACGAAAGCCGTGTACGACCGTGTGCGGCACGCATTTGACCAAGTCGCCGGCGTTCAATCATCGCCAACTGTCGTAGCCTCCAAGTTCAAGTTTCCTAAAGCCAAGAGTGCCGCGGCGCCGGCACTGACACCGGCCAAGGCCATGAGCGTTCCCATGGGTCAGCTCGATGCGCTCTTCCACGCCATGGATTTATCGCTTTCGCCAGACGACATGCGCAGCACTATGGACGCGTTTTGTGAGCAGTTTGGAAAGTCACTCCACGTGAACGTCATGGACATGACCAGCTTTGCCCAGTCGAATGCGCTCATCCACACCAAGCTCAAAGAAGCCGAAACAAAGCGCACGATGAAATCATGAATCAAATGGTAATGTTGTACATTTTGAATGCGGATGGGGATGGTGGAAGGTCGTTTTTAGTTAGTACTATGGCCCAGATAGGCGCGTCGAGTCCTCAGGTCGTGTCGACCTGCCACGGCGGCAACACAAAGGCACTGTGTAGGTCTCGTAGGGCTTGTTGGGCGGGAGCGCTTTGTTACGTAATCACGTCATGATGGTATCTCGATGCATCTTGCAAAAGCGTGAGTATCATAAGATTGTCGTCGTCGCCGTGGCGGGTAGGATCGGATCGGGTCGGACGACGGGACTAACGACGATGACCGCGACGACGGCGAGCCTATCAATGATTGCGAGTCTAACGACGGCAGCGTTGTTTTGGTCGAGTGACATCGTCTTACTGTACATCTTCATACAGGGATTGCTTGCGTTTCGTCGTTATTATCACGCTGAACGTTGCTACCGCGGCGTCATCTCCTCTCGCACTTTCCGTCCATTTTCTTGGTTTACAATTGGCATTTTGGCGGCAAAAGGGGAACTAATGTCACTCAACGGAGGTGTCACAAAGTGACTTTACAGTGCGAGAACTAATTGAACCCGTGGGGTTCTATTGCTGTGCTGACTGCTCGATGACAATTCATGCGCCGATGCATCATGCGACGTGAATGCAGGACCCATGCGTCGGCCTTCAAGTTGATTAGTCCCTGCCACTGTAAACCCCATACGAATAGAAGCAGTAGTAGGTGAATGAAACGTATGTGGTGTATATGTAGTCTATTTTAACTGGGTGAGATACTGGCAGACACTCGTCACGACGTGGCGGCGTATCGCCAAGTTTTTCCCAGTCAAATGTGCACATATCGATAAGTAATGAAACAGCGCGTGCCCACGCCGCTGTCATAGGACGCGAACCCCTTCAGAAAGGCTCCGCATCCCAAACCAACGGCAAGGCAAATCGTCTTGGGTGAGGGACGTGGCGCTTACAGGCCTTTGGATTTGTTGACCACGTTCTCGTGGATGGTCGCAAACCAGCGACGGTGCGACTGCCAGTTGGCGCCGGTGTCGTGGTCGTACTTGAGTGTGTTGGTACGCGCGGCCTTGCTCCAGTTCACGTCGGGGTGTCCCACGAGGTAGCGTCCGCAGTGGAACGTGCAGAGCGCCGACGCCAGCACGCACGTGACGAGCACCGGGTAAGTGCCCTTGTCGCCCAACCAGCGCTTAACAGGGGAGGCCTTGGCAGCAGCACGTCCGATCATCTTGAGTTGAGTAAGGGGGGAGGCTTGGGGACTGGAATGAGAATCTCCGAATGAGCGATGACTGCTATGCTCAACGCAAGGGAAGAGAGGGAGAACAAGAACGAGGGACGAGGACCACCACAAACAATGCTGACGTCAGACATCATGGTAATAGCATACCCTTTCTAATCCGTTTGTGTAGTATGTCGTTAGCGTGTCTTTTTGACTGTAGGAATCAATGCATGTCGCGTGGCCGACTACATCTGATTGGCTGGACGTCGAGGTGGGTCACCCACACCACCAAACAACTGAAAAAATGCGGTTTCGCCCCTGTCGCTTCGTCCCAGGCGGAGAAAACTGGATACACACACAAAACATTACTAGATTCACGCCACGTCTGGGATCCGACACGTACGTAACGGCAATGCTGACTGTCTTGGCGAGAATGGGTGGATGACGTCGGCGCGTAACACGATCAATATGGAAATGGGGCTGGGTCAACTTCATGAAATGAGACAAGGTGAGGGGATGGGATGGGGAGAAAGCACGGGAAACGACTGGAGAGGAGAATCGCCGATCGTCTATGGGATCGTGGGTGTCGATACGCCCATGGGCCTCCACATGTGTAGCGGTCACAAGACAGGACGAGTCAGTATCGGACGGTCGTATGGGTGAAGTGATGGTTTGGTCATTTATGGTGCGTGTGAAGAAGATCGCAAAATGGAAATGTGGGAAGATGCAAAGGAGGGGGGCTGTTAAACATGGCAGCTCTGTTAACATCACCAACCGCCGTGCGTGTCTATAGAACCAAATAACCAATATGGAACAACGATGCAAAGAAACGATCGCCATCTAATGGGGATTTAAAGTCTGTCCTCGCGACTAGCGAATGCAGTCAAAACCAGCGAATGGAGAATTTTCTATTATGCGAGTGCTGGGATATTTGGCGCCGCCGCCGCTATGGCCCTCACAAACGTCATGCGCTCTTCTCTCCTCTCGTCTTTTATCTCCTCGTCCTCCTCCTCGTCCTCTTCAAACCCGCGCTCCTGGGCCAGCAGCGTAAGCACACGTTTCTTCTCGGCCTCGATAATCTCGTGTTCGTATTTCTCATGGCTCATAAAAAGCAATGGAAACATGCCCAAGATACACCCGAGCGTAATGCCACCGGCCGATGCCACGAAATTGCACCAGTGCGTCACCCCCATGCGCGCTTGGGCCCGCGACAGCATCGGGTCGGGAATGCCAGCCCGCCGTACAAACGATTCAATCACACCACCAAGACTGAGACCCACGACATTCGCAAAGGTGTTACCCAACGCCGCGGCGCAGAGCATGGATAAGTGGTGCGCTTCGTGAAAGTGGTCTTCAATGAGATCACCTGCTGCGAGCATAATGATATTGTCGACAAATCCAAAGCCGATAAACGGGATCGCCGCGCCAACCATGACCAGTCGCAGTTGATGGGTCGACGGTTTTTGCGTGGTTGCCTCCCCTTTGTGAAAGCGCGGCACTTTGAGACTAAAGCGTGAGGTGAGGAAGGTGCGGAATTCGTGGGGTGTCAAGACGCCGTCGCGGTCTTTGTCGGCCTCGCGGAAAAACAGCTCGACGTCGTCATTAAATTCACGAGTCCGCTGGAGCACGCGCGCGACGGCACGGTACCGCTGGTCGAGCGAAAGCGCGTGGAACTGCTTGACGACGTTGCCCACGAGGTCTTTGCGGGCGCCGTGACGCGGCCGCATCATACCCATGCCCGTGGACGAGGAAGAGGAAGAGGAAGAAGAGGACGGCAGTATGCGAATGGAGCCGGAGCGTTTTCGCACGCGGGAGGTGGTGATGGCACGCCGAAAGAGCCGCATGGGAGAAGAGGACTGTGTATTCAGAATGGAAGAGATTGGGGAATGAGTGGAGCCACCTCCTCCATAGTGCGTGGGGATTCGACAGCGCATAGGGAGGCTATTATGATCGTGCTTCGTATGATCGATCGATGCAGTGGAGAATGCCAGAAGCAAATCTTCTGAACCGGATAAGACTTGACGCGTCCGTGATGGAACGCTTAAGATAGCAACACCGCTATCTGGTCCCTACTGACTACAAAGGGACGGGGTCCAGAGCGAGCGTGATGCGAGAAGCTTATTTCTGATGGCCGGAAGATCGCGGAAGCTTCTCGTTCTGGAAGTGAGCGAGTTATTTCGAGAAAGTAATAATACTTTGCTCGACGAATTTCTTCAAGCGAGTTATTTCTAGCCATGATATCTTACACCAGACATGTTGCTCAATCAACAGAGACAATCAACCTCAAGCCACGAAGATGACCATGAAGACGGTGGGCGGCGCGCCAGCGCCGGAAGACGCTGTGGGTTTTCATAACGCTGGAAGCGGCGTACTACCTCTTTTCTAATATTTACGATTGAGTGCGAATAGGAATATCCGCATGTGCCGACGCCGAAAGAACTCGAGCTGTCTCGACAAGTCATCGATTTGCAGCAAGAGAAAGATGCGATCGAATTGAAGCTCATCGCGCAGATCCATGACCTCGAGTCACAGACCCACAAGTGCGTAGTACGTTTTCAACCGTCAATAGTACTATGGCGACCCCAGAGTAAACAGTATTGTGGTTACACTATCAGGTTGCAGGTCCGGATCCATGACCTCTCGCAGCAGCTCCACGCCACCAAGCGCGAGCAAATGCATCACGAGCAAATCGCTGTCGAGAATGAGCGAGCACTGTGGAAACAGACAGTCGCGGATCTACAGGCTGAACTGGACCAGGAGAAAAACGACAAAGAAGCCCATAAATTATGGCGCACAAAATTCACCGAGCCTGATGGGGCAAATGACGTCGCGGCTGAGCCATTGGACGATGCGCTGGCCAATTTTGCCCAGAGCATTGCATTGCTCCCAGCACGCACCGCCCCCAAAGCGACCCAGGCCGGTGTGCTGCCGTTTCTCGTGCATTTGCTTCGGGAAAATTTCAGTGACGTCGTAACGGGATCGGTTTTGATTGCCCTCGCACATTTGGCGATCTATCAGAAACCCAAGCGCATCAGTCGGTATCAACCCCAAGCGATTCACACACCACGAGGGGATACTACCATAGTAAACGTCAAAGACGAGATTATTAAGGCCGGGGCCGCCGCCCCACTTGCGCACATTTTGGAAAAAACTCGCAACCAACGCGTACTCACTGAGGCCGCACGATTGTGTGCAGCGCTGAGCAGCTTTATCCCCAACAAACGCGTGCTCGCGGCCAAAAACACGGTTCGGTTTCTAGTCCACATCCTCCTCCCTGGGTCCATGGCATCCCGCGGCTCAGCATCGCCCGAGGACGATAGTTCTACCCCCCTCGCGATGGACACGGAGCGACTAGCCAAACTCCCAATCGAGATTGCTCCCGAGCTCCAGCGGTTTGCACTTGCAGCACTCGTGAATCTCTCCCATGGTTTGTATTCCTTGCTCCCTCAGGTCAAGTAGTAATACTCACCGATAGTACTATCCTCTAGACTCGGAGATTATCCGCTCGCAGATTGTGAATCTCCACGTGCTCCCTACGATCGTCCGCTACATCCGCGAAAGCAGCGACGCCTTTGTCCAATCGGAAGCCGCTAAGTTACTAGGGAATCTGGCGTGTAACCACGTAGTCAACCAAAGTGCGATCTTGACGGCCGAGGCTGATGCCTCCCTCTCTAAACAGCTCACGGCCGAGTGCTTGGGGAAGAGCCGCGTCTTGGTACGGGCGTGTGCAATTGGGATTGGCAACCTCGCGTATACATCCGTAAGTCAACTTTCGATCGGCTATGGTGAGGCCATGACCTGCTTACTGCAGCTGCTCGTGGACGCTACTGATCCGCTGGTACTCGAGGCCGCAGCGGTCGCATTGAGTGGCATGTGCCACCAGAGTCCACTGAACAAAGGCCGCGCGATGGCGCAAAACGGTTTGCAGGTGGTGCTCTACGTCCTAGGCCGCAGCAATCGCTATGGCCATGACGACGACGTACTGATCGCTGCACTCGAGTGTTTCTGTATACTAGCGCGTCCCCAGCTCGCGCGTGCGCGGGTCCTGGAGCTCGATGGGCACGTGCCGCTTTGTCACTTGTGCAAGAAAGCGACGAAGCCATCGCTGTTGGTTGCGAGTGCCATGGCATTGACGGTGCTGATCCCGTCGCCGCTCGAGCGCCGCCTGTTATTGGCCGATAGTAAAGAGAGCAAGCTCGAGACGCACGGTGTGGGTCTCGCGTCGCTCACGCGCGTACGGCACACGGTCTACGGCAAGGACGGCTCGGTGGTTGTGCCGCTCTGGTTGGACCATGCGATCGCGCGGCTGTCGGCATATGCTGCAAGTGGAGACGACTTGAATCATGGAGTTAATCTCCAGGAAGAAGAAGAGCTTCCCGAGTTTCACGAGCGATCGTACTACTCGATGGAGTCGCTCACCGAGATCGCACCGGACGAGCTGTGCCCACACTTTTACGACGCTTAGAGAAGAATAGTTGATAATATAATCATAAGCAAAAAGATGAATTATGAATCGATGGGATAAAACGATGTGGACTAGAAGAAGCTGGTGCTGCTACGTGGGGTATGCTTCTGCTGTGCTACCGTAAGGCTACGAGGCGAGAGAGGCCGAAGGGACGAAATACCACAAGCGTCATTTCCGTCAGTGTTTAAATACTATTGTGCTAGTCGGCTTCGGCATATCTTGGATACCCACGTCAGCTTGTGGACAGTCACTTTACTCCCTCTTTATCCGCTTCATATCGTCGTCGTCGTCACTGTCCGACTCCTTTAGAATCAGAGAAACACCACGACGTTATTTGGCATCAAAATCCACACCGTCCATAGTAACACCCAGGGAAACCACGTACCTCATCGAGGTCACGCTTGACCCCTCCACCGTTAGCCACCACCGACGCTCCCACCGCGGTCTTGAGACTCTGGGGCGACCCTGGGATCAAATGCTCGGCCGTAATGTGCTTCGAGTTTGTCATCACGGTATCGTAACAGTACTTGTGGAAAATGGTCTTTTGCTCCGAGCCGTCAGGGTTCTGAACCATGCCATAGACCGCATTCGTGTACATCCAGTCTTCTTCGTCTTCGTCCCAGCTCTTTACGAAATTCTCCCTACCACATGTAATCACTGTTAGACCCATACATACTCCAATTGTAACCATGCCGCGGATAGCGCCACGTACCCGCAAATGCGGCAGCGCGTGACGCCGTCGTCGACAGGCACCCGCGCGGTCTCAAAGTGATCCGTGGTCTCTTCTTCGACGTCGTTCTTGCGGTCGAAAAACGAACTGCTCGTGGCTTCGCGTGGGGCCGCTTCGCCCGAGTAATCCATGACCCACTGGTCTTCGTCGGGGTACCACGACCGCGAGACGCCACCTTTGCCGCGCTCTTTCTGCGAGCGGTTGTATTGGAAGAGAAAATCCAAGTGCGCATTAAGTTTTTCTTGCTCTTTGAAACGCTGTCCGCTCTCGCGGCACACGAGCGGGAGGGCCGCATAGAGTTTCTGGATGTTGGACTCGACGCGGTCTTTGTGGGCGACGATCTTGTCGCTAAACCACATCTTGGAGGCGTTGTGGTCGCTGGCTGCTGGAGCCGATGGAGCATGGGAAGAAGGAGGCGGAGGACCGTGAGTGGATGGAGGGACGTGGCCGTTCAAGCCTTTCAGCCGCTGTAAAATCGACATGACCGCCGCGGCGTCGGGTGTCCCACGCGCATGGTCGTTGGTGATCTCCTTCGGCTGGGGCGCGGGTGTCGGTGGTGCGGCTTTCTTGCGGTTCAGCAAGTCCATGAGATGCGCGACGTTGGCCGACTTGGGCGGCTGCTGATGGGGTGGTGGATGGGGTAGTACACCTGGCGGTGGGACGTCCGAAAACCGCGATCGTCGTGGTGGTCGCGGGGCTGCGCGATCGGTGTGCGGAGGGGGCGCTCGCTGCATTGGTGGCGGTGGACCGACTGGCGCAGCGAGAAGACCAGGTCCAACCCGCTGTTGTTGCTGTGGCGGTAGCGACATGGTAGTATGCACAGCGTCCACAGGAGGCTGGGTCGAGGCTGCGTGGTAGTCCACCAATTGATTGTACCATGCTGGATTCTGCACACGCACTTGCTCGAGCGACAAGTGCTCGGTGGGGTGAATACCCATGTCGTTTTGCATGTGCGTGAGCAGCGACCGCAATGCCATGTCGTACTGCGGCGGCTGTGCCAAAGGCTGAGGCTTTTGTGGTTGTTGTAGCGGGACTGCCTGTGGCGGCGGAGTCCTTGCCGGAGGTGGTGGCTGCGTGGATGCCGCAGCAATAACAGGTTCGCCAGCCGCCGCCAACGCACGGTTCGCTGCCGTGCGCATTTGCGTGAGCGCGTCAACCGAGAACAGTCGGGTCTGATCCCACGTATTCAATACATGGACAAAGCGACGGAGGTCTTTGCCTGACACCTACATGTGGAGAAAGAGGTTATTCAGCATGCGCTGAGATTCTCTGGGGCGACAAGATCGCATTGTACCTGTCGGACGCAGTTGCAATAGAGCGGCACGATATTGCGGGCGAGCAGCGCGCCGTACGGACCCCGTACGTTCTTCAAGATCGAGTCGGTCAAGTAGAAAATCGGGAGCTTGCAATTGGGCGGGGCCTGGTCACCATTTGAGAACAGCATTAGTCCTGAGCACTAAGAAACCTAGGCGAAGCTGTATGTGGGTGGGGTGACTGGGTCTCGCGCTCCCCCTCTTACGCCTATCGCCTTGGATGCACCTAGTCACGGGACCCTAGATCCCCTCCCCTTACTGTGTAATGGAGACCTCTAGCCGTCGAGCGGACAGACACAAGCGGAGGAGTAGAGACACTGCCACATATCCACCCACCCACACACACACAACAGCCCACACTCGGGAACGAGAACGAAGCAGGAAACACAGAGACGAGACGGTGGTCATTTACCCGGTGGATCTTGGTTTCAAGAAAGCTAACAATCTCTGGCGCGTACTGCACGCGCTCGGCTAATTTCGTGAGTGCGTTGATCACGTCTTTAGCCGGATAGTCCATCATTTGGTTGATCTTGGCGTCGAACTGGCCGAGAATTTCCTGGATTTCGTGGCGCGACGGCTCGCTGTTCGTCTGGACGCCACCTGATACGCCTGCGGCGCCACGACGGCGCGGATCGGCGCTCGGCCGACTCATGCTACTGCTCGACGGTCCGTGGGCCGCGCTAGTGCCTCCGTTGCCTGTCGACATGGCCGTAGACTCTGCCGCCGGCGACGCTCTCCCAAGTCTCTCCGCCCAAAAAGATGATGGAGGGGTTGGCTTGCCCAGAAATACTCGAGACCGTAATTACATTTATAGTCATTTATGTATCTATATTTATTTTTTTAGGTATCTAGAAGGACAAATTTACAAAACACTATGGCGCTGACTTGAGGTGACTTATTGTTTTGTCAGACGCGGTACATTTGGGTGGTATACTCAGACTCAGACGTAGATCGTGATTGCGACTCGGAAAATGCCGGCACGCCACGGCAACAAGCGGCAACGTTTCCGGCAACGATGGATGATCTCCGCGCACTGGTAAGCGACCTGCTAGGCTGCGCGTCGGTCTACGCGTCATCCGACCCGTGTGAAGTACGGTGCCTCGTGGAGCCGCTGAAAGGCGATGCCACGGACGTACAGGAGTGGCTGATTCGGCAACTGCCGCGTGACGGCCAGAGGGTTGCCAACAGAGAGAAGGCGACACTTTCTGCATCAGAATCCACACCCAGCACTCAAAAACACGATCTCGAGACGCAGTCGGATGCGATTCTGGGGCTGACCAAGCACGTGCGTGTGGTGGATAACTTACCAGTCGATGCCAACACGTTGAACACTGAGGCACTTGACCCCCAGAATGTTCTAGACGTCTTGTACGACGATATCCCACGCTACGCATCGCACCAGTCGCCCCAAGAGATTCGCGGGGGGCTTTTGGTCAAACAGGCGACGCCGCAGAGGGCGTCGTTTGGTCGCCTGCGTGGGGTGGTCGAGACCGCGGACGGCATCGAGTTGGCAGTGTTTGACTATGAACACCAATCGCTGCAAGATCTTCTCAAGTTTAACCAGTCACTATTAGACGGTGATGAGGTATGGATGCTGTCAGCATGATTCATAACTAGAATGATGATGACGATTAACATAATGACTTGCTGTATGAAAGGCCTTGGACGCGACGGTCTCCGATATGAAGCGTCGGTTTCTCGTGTATCAGCTGTGGGAACTCGTGGCGTTTCTCCATGACCGAGGGTTACAGTGCAACGGGTCGCTCGTACCGAGTCGGCTTTGGGTCACCGACAGTCTGTGGCTTCGCCTTGGCACAGTTCCACTCGCCACGACCCCTTCTCCATCGACAGATCGTTTCGAGAGTCCACTGTTGACGGTGGGACAGATCACGTCGCGCTCTCCAACGGAGCGGTGGTGCGCTGGTGACCTGAGTAACTTTGAGTATTTGATGATACTGAACGCGGCTGCAGGCAGACGAATGGTACGGGCAGGTATCTGTGCAATGCTGGTGGTCATGTCATTGACACAGTATCTGTTACACAGATTGACAGTGTCTTCCATCCTGTTCTTCCGTGGGTCAGCGACTTTTCATCGCGTCAAGGTGGCTGGCGGGACTTGTCCAAGAGCAAATTTCGACTCAACAAAGGCGACAACCAACTCGATCGAAACTATGAGAGTAGCGTTGTGCCGCATCATATTACGGAGAGGTACGGTGGCTATTTCGTCGAGACTTGCTCTCTCGCCTCTAACCCATATGGGTACTGTGTCTTTGTATGGTCCAGTCTGTCGGAGATTACGTTCTACATTTATATGGCGCGACGCACACCAATGGCTGTGTTGAGGCGCATCGTGCGAAGCAATTTCCAGCCGAAAGAGTATCCATCCACCATGGAGCGGATGTATCACTGGACCCCGGACGAATGTATCCCCGAATTCTTTTCGGACGCAAGCGTCTTTTCATCCATCCATGGGGACTCGGTGATGCCAGATTTGGTGCTGCCAAGCTGGTGCAAAGATGTGCACGACTTTATCCAAGCACATCGTACAATGCTCGAGAGCGACGAAGTATCCGCGCATCTCCACCAGTGGATTGACCTCAACTTCGGTGTCTGCTTGAGCGGTGACGAAGCTGTACGCAACAAAAACATACCCCTCAAGACAAAACTTGGTGTCGGCAACGCCCGTAAAAGCCCAGGATTTATCCGGCTCTTTCAAGCGGCACATCCTCAACGACAGACTTCTAATAGCAGTGAAGACACTAGAGGCGAGCCATCGAAAGATGCATTTTCTCACAGCGGTGCTGACGCATCAGCTATCATACGAACTTCCCGCTCCGGCCTGCAGACAGCGATACATATCGCAGAGGAAGCGGCGAGTGATACGAGCTTCAACGTACCTGTCGACATCCCTCACCAAGGTCCCTTACAAGGCATTCTGTCCTCTCCAGCAGTTCCCGAAAAGAAGAGTCTGTCGACGTCGTTTGTCAAGTTAAAAAAAAAACATAGAGGCCGGCCCAAGCTCCACTCTGGAAGTGACTCCGCACCAGTGTCACCACCCGCCAGTAAGGAATCCGGACAGTCTAGATCGCCCACGATGACTCGCTTTGCGCACGCCATCCCCAAGTTTTTCGGTGCGGATAGTCCGAGTCATCAGTCGACGGGCAATTCGGATGCTGTGAGCGGTGCCATGGTGGCTATTGCCGCCCCCTATGCTGGAAACCAACCACATCCGACTGGATTATCTGGCCCCAATGTTGGCAATACGGACTCTGGACGGGGTGCCACTCCACCAAGACCCACCAGCGCACCTCTCTCAGCACACAGCGTCCCTCCGACCCTCCTCAACTCCAGCATCGGTCCGCACGCGTCGCCTGGGACTCACCTCTTTCGAGACCTTTGGCACCAGCTCAGTAAACCGGAAGACGAAGAATCGAATGACACCGCAGATGACGGCAACAGCATGTCCGACGTGGAGTGGATCGGAACCGATGTCGACACACTCGACGAGACGAGTCTGTTGCTGTTACGTGCGTGCCCACCAATACATTTACAGAGTGAGATTGGGGGGATAGGTCACGATCATCAAGAAGACACTGAGAGATCAGCCTTTGCGATCAATCCAATCTATGCCCTTCCCGCACGCTGGAACATGGTACGTTGGAGTCAGTTTGCAGCGAGCGGAATGGAGAGGGCACTAAAAGTCATGTTTGTAGGTCAATGCAAAGGAGGAGTCGCCGAGCTCAGCTGACATGGCATTGAGTGTCTATCTGTTTGCTG
>JAADVD010000130.1:0-71120 GCA_023334535.1 Pythium vanterpoolii | reverse complement strand
GTGAAAATACAATTCTGATGGACTCCAGCACGCTTAGCGCGAAATCAGAAGAACTAGAAGTCGAATCGATGCGAGATGTGTGCGAGATGATCTACGGCGCGCTATTGGACCACGAAGAGGAATGCGAGAAAGAGAAACCTGTCTGCGGCGGCATGACGGCTCACAAATGAAATATGTATGGTGAGCGCTGTACCTCACTTGTATGCGTACGCATTGTGGCGGGAATATTGGTCGGATCTCGGCCGTTGATTTATGTGTGCTCACACAGAGACTTCGTTTGAACGCCTCTACTATTAATGTCTAGTTCTTGTTGGGATACCCACATCCATTTTGTCCTGTGCTAGAATTGAATACTATGGTAGTTCTGAGTATCTCTCCTCACATCCTGAAACTGATCAAAGAAAATACCAAAGACCCCCTAGGACTCAAAATTAGCTATAGAATTCC
Source organism: Pythium vanterpoolii (assembly GCA_023334535.1). Lineage (NCBI taxonomy): Eukaryota > Oomycota > Peronosporomycetes > Pythiales > Pythiaceae > Pythium > Pythium vanterpoolii. The sequence goes on along the minus strand of JAADVD010000130.1, from coordinate 70,673 downwards.
GTCATTTTCGTGTGTCGAATCGTGGCATGTTATAGACTTAATGGCTTTCTAACTGCCGAGGATTGCAAGATTACGTCCTAATTCATATGAATTGCTACTCGCGTCATGCTAGTAGTAAAACCGAGGTCGCTTCTCACTGTGCACGTCTTCCCATTCTCTTTCTCGCGATCGTGAGCGATACCGACGAGCTTCTCGCGTCGATTCGCTTTGGTACGATTTCTCTCTACTCGAACCGCCGTGCTCACGAGGCCGTAAGCGTGAGCGTGATCGGCTTCGTGATCGTTCTCGGTCTTTTCCATACCGTCGTGGTGATCGCGACCGCGTCTGGGAACGCCTGTGCGCAGCCTCTTTATGGACATTGTGTGGACGCTGTGTCGTCCACTCAGGAGACCGTGAAGCGACGGCGCCAGGTGGTGTTAGGAGTGAGGGATCTGAGGAACTGGCCCCGCATTGTCACGCCTAGTGTCAACCACTGCATCAGCATCAGCCATGAATCAATCGTCTTGAAGGCACATGTCGAGTCGAGTTCCTCGCGTTGCTTTTTCGGCGTTTCAAGGCCGACAGGTGTCGTACCGTATGCGCCTTGTCAGACGTGAAGTGTCTGTAAGTGCCAAAGCAAGATATGTGACGGTGTATTGTATTGTGGGACTGTGTTTGAGTGATTATTACATCTCTCGGGTTTGTGCGGTGATTTCAGTCGACCGTACCGTATATGGGTCCACGTTTCGTACCGTATGCGCCTCGTCAGAGTCAAGTATCTGTACATGCCAAACAAAGATACGTCATTGTGGATTGGTTGACAACGACGTTGCGATCTGCATTGGCTTGAAACGCACGCGTAGCTCCGCCTGTAGCGCTTCCACATAGAAGCATAGGTGCTGGGCTACGTTTGCAGCCCCAAACACCAATATCTCTGCAGCCACGCAGTCGGATGGACCATTCATCCAGTCCATTGCGAAGAATCCGGCAGCTGACTCTTCCTAGTAGCTTCACAACACGCCATACACACATGACCCAAGAGGACGTCCATTGTGTCTCTGCTCCCTTCCTACCCCCAACCGAAAGTAGCACGCCGCTACTCTGCCAAGCTCTTTCATTGTATGTGCGTCCTGGATAGTCCCTTCTCCGCGATCGTGGTTCTGGGTACGCTTGTCCATCGGCGGCTTCGCTTACGTTTACGGAGTAATTCTTTTAGCGCCTTGGCTCGAGGGTGTGGTGTTGCTGCCGGTTGATAGACTGTCGTGTGCTGTATAGATCGGTCAGTGGCCTAACATAGCTCTTTCGGGCTGCAGTCGACAGCTGCTGGACGACGCGGTCCGCATCGCGGCCATTGTTGTGTGTCATAACTACAGTTTGCAGGTAGAGCACCCATTTTGCCTGCGTAACGAGAGATCCATCACTAAATTCTCGTAATCAGGACCAAGATATATATTGATCTTGTAATCTGTTGTACGCGCGGCGTGTGTTTAACGGTCGAGCTTCGATGTTCTCTACCATGGCTCGTTGAACAACGCCGTGCAGTCAGGTTGTTGAGATTCATTAGCGCAGTGTGCCGATATATGATGCAGTTACTTTGTTGTTGACTTCGTGGTAACTTAAAAAAAGTTGAAGGAGCGGCTCAAGTGGAATGGGTGGTTATATGCACACCAATAATGTGAACAGCGGTGTTACCAACCGTGGCATTGGTGTTATTCGGTGTTCTTAGACGTGGCGTTGCATGTGTCGTGAGTTGGCATGGTGCATCCAGTGGAGCTAAATACTGGGTGGGCGGGACTCGAAGCGCAGGCTTCCAGTTTGCTAAGCTACGAGAACAGTTTTACAATACATATTTCAAGTACAATACAAATACTACTTCGTTTGAAGGTATGAAGGAACTTCGTAGTAAGCTGAAGTTCGCCCTGGGCAAGATAATCAAGAGCGGCCGCATGCTCCGTACTGTTACACGCTGCCCGTACCAGCAGACACTGAGCCAGTAAGACAGAACCCATTGGTATCCAGTGGGACTGGGGACCGACACGAGTAGAATGCACTGCCGACACTTCCGTTCCTCGACTTTCTCACCACAGTGTGCACTTTGTCTTGGGGTTCATCGTGCTGCCGACTTTGCACTGAAACGTCGTGGCAAACTGCTGGCTGTTCATCGCCACGCCGTTCACACGCGCAGGCTTGGGCGCGTGGATATCTGCGCCCAGCAGCTTTTGCTGCGCGCGGTCGCTGATTTTCCCACACCAAATCTGTGCAAACGACACAAAGAACAGCCGGTCGACTTCGTCGTCGTCCACGCCATGGATGGCGTCCACTTTGCCGCCATTCTGGACCCAGCTGTGGTAGGCATCAAATGCTAGACTCGCACCGCCATTGTCAGCAATGTTCTCAGCCACCGTGAGGTTACCATTGACCCACCCCACAGCCGCACCACTGTCGCCGTACGCCAACATCTGACTGTACTGGTTTTGCATACAAGTCGCGCGCGCTTCAAACTCGGTCGCAGTATTCTCGGTCCACCACTCGCGCAGGTTCCCGTCGCCGTCGTAGTGGCGGCCGCTCGGATCGAAGCCATGCGTGAGTTCGTGCCCAATCACAGCTCCAATTGCACCAAAATTCTGCACGGGGTGGGCGCCGATACTCTTGAAAAACGGCGGCTGGAGAATACCGGCCGGCAGCACGATTTTGTTTTCCCACGGCGAGTAATAAGCGTTGACGCTCGCGGCCGATATGACCCACTTGGAGCGATCAACAGATTTGCCAATCTGCGCGCGGTCTTGGTGCCAAGCCTGCGTCCTGATGGTCTGGACGTTGGCGAAGTAGTTGTCCCGTGTCAGCACGAACGGGTAGGTGATGGATTCGGTTGAGCGGCCAATGAGGTTGGTAATCTTGGCGAGCTTTGTGGCGGCTTCGCGTCGGGTTGCCTCGTCAAGCCACGTGAGCGCCGCGATGTGGTCGCCCATGGCCTTTTCGACCGCTTGAACCAGGAGTTGGACGTTCTGCTCGCGCTCGACGTCAAACGTCTTGAGGAAATAGTACCTGCCGATCAACTCGGGAAACAACGTTAGTTGGGCCGCGGCACAGATTTGTGCACGAGGAGAACGGGTCCGTAAGCCCACGAATGTTCGACCGAAAAAGTCGAAACTGGCTTGGACAAAGGCATCACCCAAGTACACGGCGTACGCGTTCACATAGAGGAAGGAGAAATAAAGCTTGAGGTCATGTAGTGTGAGTGCGTCGAATAGCTTCTCAGCACGATCCATAAACGTGAGCGACCCAAAGAGAATGTTCGAGTCCACGGTCAAGGGAGAGGTGTCGAGTAGTTGGGTGCCCTGGATCTTGGCCTGGACCGTGAGAGGGAACCTCGTGGCCGCCTCGTGGTACGGAAGGGACGTGTAGACCGACGGTTCGGTTGGTAAGATGCCCACGTAAGCTTTCTCGATCGCAATGACCACGTCCTCAATGTGTTTGGTGCTGACCGTGGCCGCGACTGGGGCTTCGGGCGTTGTGCGGATACCAGCAAGTACGGCTATCGTCGAGATGTACTTGCGGAACGCTGGCTCAACTTGGGAAAAGGCCGCGTCATCCACATAGACCCGCAGATCTGGGAGCACCGGCTCGGCCGTCCTTATGTACAAAACATTCAGTGACGTATCGTTCACGTGCTGAGCAACGTTCAAGCTCGTGAAGAGCGACGGACCGATTGTTCCGAGTTGCCCTGTGATGTTCGCGAGTGCTGACTTGGTGGTAGCACGGTATATACGGACGAGATCCTTCTGGAGCGGGACGTTCCCCATGGCCGAGAGTGTTTCGACGGCCATGCACGAGTCGTAGAGCTCGCCAATGAGTGGCCAGTCCTCTCTCATGATCTCGTGAACTATGCGCTTGTTGCGCTCGCCGACACCGTTGAACGAGTAGGCGTAAGCGTCATGGTCCGCCGACACTGTGTGGTTCTGGTTCTGCATCCATCCGCCGCACGTGTACTGGTAAAAATCCTCACACGGGTCAGCGCGCGTATCCATGAGCGCCGCGACGTCGGCGGGAAATGCTGCGTGGGCCGGCGCGCGAGAGGCGACACAAGCGACCGCCATGGTCATGACTAGCGCACGCGTCTTCATGAGGTCAACCGACTGCCCACTGCGTAGAAGGGGGGCGGGAGCAGAGAAGCCCAAAACGAAAAAGGAAATGGTAATGAACGCGCATGATCGAGAAAGAGGCAACGCCAGCGGAGCCACATCATCACGCAAAGTGCCGACGACACCAAAGGGACCACTGGTTCTGATTGGTTGCTCAAAATTCGAACCGAAGCACTCGGACGTCCGGCACTGCGTGGCCCCTCTGAGTGGCTCCGATTTCCATCAATTCCGTCGTCCGGGTTGGCACTGCAGGTTTCCCGCCTAAGGGGCTGGCGAGACAGAGCCGCTTTTTACTGCATGACGGGATGGAGTCTTCTCCAGTCCTCGCTGTTCATCCCCTGAGATGTCACTTCCCGAGTGTCGCTCGATGGAGGACTCAATCCGCCAACCGTTGACCGCATTCTGATTTGACGCTCTTCTGATCTTGTCGCGATGTAACGTCCTCCAAGGTCTCACCAAAGCGATCGACTCTCCAAGCATGGAGACCACCACTGCGAATGAGAATGCGGTTGAGAGCGAGACAGAGTGCGCGATATGATCAGCCCCATCTATCCATTATGATCTGGGAGTCGTGCAATGTCGATTCGTGCCGGGCCGAGACATACACGCCGTTATCGATGTGCTCGCTGGCGCACAACGCCAGGCGACCGCGCAGAACAGCAACGCCATCGCGGTTCTGCTTGACATAATCAGTGAAGAGTTTTTGGAACGTTGTTTAGAAAGTTGCTGCACCCTGATCGTGCCAATCAGCTCTCTATCGCCGTTGGCGTCATTTGCTGTGGTGCGGTCGTTTGACGTTGTCGTTGTCGCTCCCCCTCCTCGGAACGAAAGGTGGGTGTGGTCGACTATCGCCACCATCATGGAGGTCAGTCCTGGAATCGGATCCCGAGTCACCGGCACCGGCACCGGCACAGCCAAGTACAAGCAGTAAGCGAAGAAAACACGTCTTCTTCGCCTTCCAGAACCACAGCACCACAGCACTACAGCACAACGGTGCACAGCAACAGGGCCAACCCGACGGTGATGGCGACTTTGTGTAGGGCGACTATTAATACGTCACTGACCACACTCCGAGATGGCACTGGTGCGAGGGAAATGACCAGCACGATCGCGTTACGGACGCACGGCCAAACGCAAGGATCACCTCGCGGCGAAGAATCACATCATAGTGGCGCGGCGGCGATGATGATGTTGCCGCTGTCTTTTCTTTCGGGCTAGGATATGTTTTGGTGACCAAAATGCTTCAAGGTCCAGCAGAATTAGTCTTGCAGTTTGTATGAAAAGCACGTGAAACCGAGCGACCATCATTCTTTTTATAGGTCGCAGAATCAGCATGTACTGATGCAAAGGATCAACTGAATACCCATACGTGTCAGTTGTGACGGGGTTCAGTAGGATGACGACGGCTTCCTCATCAGCCGCGCTCTACGCATCGCTAACCGCGACGCCACACGTGCGCTACATCCAGCAATGCAATCGGATCTTCACGCAGCCGCACCACGCGCTGACGCCGCACGATGTGGAGCTGCTCACGCGCCACGGCAACACAGGTAGCTACAATGAGCTCCTTACTGACTCTCTCCGCTCGCAGCGACTGACGCGTGCTCTATTCACAGCCGATGACTGGAGCCGCGTGCGCAAGATTGATGCCTATACGCCCATCACGGCCTCGCGTATCCGCGACTGTGACTTCCAGGGTGTTGTCGTGCTTGGCGCATTTACGGCCGACGTCATCTATGGGAACTTACGGTTGCGCACAGGCTGCTACCGTGCGACGCTGCGCGACGTCGTGATCATGGACAATGCGCTCGTGCGCGACACAACAGCACTAAGTGGCGTGTTTGTAGACTCCTTTGCGTGCATCCTAAACTGCGGCAGCGTCACGAACGGCGCGGCAGGCGCAAATACTTGCGACTTTGCGAACGGCTCAGTGATTCACGTCGGCGTCGAAGTCGGCGGACGCGACGTGCGCGTATTTGCCGACATGCCGTTTTCGCTTGCGGTCGAGATTGCTACCCAGCGCCACGACACCGAACGCTTGCAGCAGCACGACCAGTTTGTGGAGAGGTACCTGGCGGCCACGCATTCGCCCTGTGCGATTGTCGCGTCCTACGCGTGGGTGACCAACTGCGCAACGATCGACGCGAGTTTCATTGGCGCGTATGCCCAGGTCCATGACTCGGAAGTGGTCCATACGACGCTCTTGTCCACCCAGGACGAAAAGACCATTGTCCAAAGCAAGAGCATTGTCCGCCACAGCCTTGTCCAGTGGCATTCCACCATCGAAGACCTCGCGTTTGTCGACGGCGCCTTGCTGTGCGACACGACCCACGTCACCCGCCACGGCATTGTCCTCAGCTCCATCATTGGGTCCAACACGAGCGTCGCCGAAGGCGAGATCACCTCGAGTTTAGTCGGTCCGTTCGTGGGCTTTCACCACCAGGCGCTCCTTATTGCCAGCGTCTGGCCGGACGGCAAAGGCAACGTGGGATATGGCGCCAACGTCGGGAGCAACCACACGCTCAAGGCGCCGGACCAAGAACTGCTCCCAGGCGAAGGCGTGTTCTTTGGGCTTGGGTGCTGCGTCAAGTTTCCCAGCAATTTCCAGCAAGCGCCGTACGCGGTCCTGGCGACCGGCGTCACTACGCTCCCACAGCGCGTCACTATGCCGTTTGCATTGATCAATGCGCCGGGTCATAGTATACCCCAGCTCTCACCGGCGATTAATGAGATCTCACCGGCTTGGGTACTGAAACACAGTGTGTTTACGATACTCCGCAACGAATTGAAATTCGCAACGCGCAACAACTCCAAGCGCACGCACGTCGACGCCGCGATCTTGCGACCCGACATTGTCCAACACATGATTGGTGCGTATGGTGGTGGTGGGCGAACTTGGAGAGGAGGGTATACTGAAGGGAAGTGATATCGTGATCCGATAGATGCTCGATCGCAGCTAGTGGTGGCCGCCGGCACAGCGACAATCACGCTGGCCGGTGCGGGAGAAGCCATTTACACCGACGCACAAGTCGCTGGATTGGGTAAAAACTACATGCGCGAAGCGGCACGCGTGGAAGCCGTGGACGCCTACACGTTCTTTATCCAGGTGTTTGCATTGGAGAGACTGTTGGCGTGGCTGGAACAAGTTGGGGTCCACACATCCGCACCGCTTCCAACTTTTATCAGGGACCTCCCACGGTATGTACCTCTAGCCTGTGGGAAGCTGGAGAGAGGCGTGGCGTCTCTGACGATATCATTCGTGAATCTTGTAGGGGTACCTTGGCACTGGATCTACTCGCCCAAGAGTTTCCTCCTAGTCTCCGAGTGTCCGACGCGCTCCAAGATCTTGTGGCACGTCGCCGTCGCATTGAACAGGACGCGATTAAAGGCAAGAAAAGAGACGACGCCCGCGGCGCGCGGATCATTGACGATTACACTCTGGTGCATTCTCCTGTGGAGCTCGAAGGCGCCGTGAAATATGCTCAGCGGTACGTGTTCATTGAACCATTCATCAGGTTTCTTGCAATCTTGAGTCTCACCTTTCCTGTGGCACACCAAACAGCCTCACGACTGAAACCCAGCAGCGCGTCGCGCGGTTCGTTGCCAAGCTATAAAGCAATCACAGGCGAGGAAGCGACGCCGACGAGCTGAGGAATGGCGGTCGCGGCGCGTCCGCGATCGCGTGTAGCCGAGGTGATGCCGTTGCCTGCGGATTTGGGCGGAATGGCAAGTCGACGAGGGTAGCACTGTCGTTGTTTGAAGCAACACGAAGTCGCTCGGAGCCCTTGCGGCGTGTACGGCTTGAGGCTGGCCCCATAGCAACTGATTTGGTCTCGCTCATAAAGGCATTCACCAAATCTAATCCGTAGACCTGTTGCAAGACTGGATCCACGGTCCGGACGGATCCTTCCTCTCGCTTTCGACGGTCAAGTGGCTTGCTCGAATAATTTGGTGGTAGAAAGAGTGTGTCTGCATCGCCATTCTCGCTGATATCGATCGTGACCATGGGGATTTCATTGGGGGCGACCACAGCATCGGGATAGCACTCGATGCGGCCGCCACTAACGACCAGGACCTTGGCGATTGGCGCGGCTCTCGACGGTTCGACTGACGCCATGCCTTCGAGAGCATTCGCGACTAGCCGAACGCCTTCAATAGATACAAAATTGCCACGCAAATCGAGCTCGCGAAGACACGCGATGGAGGCCGGAGAAGATGGGAGACACTGATGAAGATATCGAATGATCACGCGCGTGCCTTCCTGTGTGATGCGATTAGCACGTAAGTCGACGCGTGTGAGGTACTTGCGCAGTGCGGCGTTAGTCTCCAACATGCTGAAAACTGGTGTGAGGTCGTGGTCCGTGAGCCAACACTCGCGCAGATCCAAACACGACGACAACGGCGGTTTGATAGAAGGGACCCCATGCGGCATCGCGGCTGAAAATGCACCATAGGCGTGTGTGAAGACGCGAAGGAGCCTGGCTTTGCCGCGTTGCTCACTTGCCAGTTCTTGTTCCAAATCCTTAAACTTGGCGGTCTCTTTTTTGTACTTCTCCTCCACCCCCCGCTGCTGCACCATGCATTCACGCAGTGCATCGGCCATTTGCAGTTTGAGCCGCTCGAGCTGGTCGGTTAACACTTTCTTCTCGAGCTCAATCTCGGCGCGGGCTTGTCCGCCTTTGGCGACTTCTTGTACAAGGCGATGGATGCGGTCTTTCTGTTCGCCCAGGAGCTGGTCCTTGCCCTCGACGCTGCGCTTCCAGTCTTGCATCTTAACCTCCTTTCTCTTGCCATCATCAAGTGTTTTGAGCAAGCTCTCCTTCAGCTCGGTGAGCTGGCCACGGAGCGTCATCCCTTCTGCCTGCGACGCAGCCAGTTGCTTGGCCCATTCTCTCTTGGCATGGTCTGTATCGTCGCGACACGCTACCAACTCTTCTTCCAACGCGTGCTTCCACCCGAGGGCGTCCTGTAGCACGCGCTCTGCCTCGTCCATTCGCAGTTTGGTCACTATCAACTGTTCGCTCGTTAGCTCCAATGCGTCGGTCGTATCGTGGCATTTCGCCTCCACCTCTTGAAGTCGAAGTGTCAGTTCGTACTGTTTGTTGCGCCGCATGACCAGCTCCGACTGGAGTTTTTCGACCTCGACCTGCGACTGCATGCGCTCGCGCGTGAGCTCTTCATGGAGCGCCTTGCGTTCCCGCACGAGCTTGTCTTGGAGCGTACTCAGCATACTCGCTTTGAGCTCGGCTTTTTGTGCCTGGTGAAGCCCCTCCACGTCCTGGACCGCCGACGTCGCCATGTGCTGGCGATGCACGAGGCGTAGCTGGCTACACTCGGTCTCTGCTTGGTCGAGACGATTTTTACACTCTCCATTCTCGGCTTCCAATGCTTGCAGGGCTTGCAAGAGCTTGGCGTTTTGCGTCGTGGCAATCTCGATCGCCCGCTCCCGCCCCAGGGCTTGCTGCCGACTCACTTGCAAGCTCTCGATCTCGACCTCGAGCTTTTCGAGCTTGCGGTCGCGCCGCGCAATCTCATTCTCTTTGGCGACGTAGCTAGTCTGGAGCCGCTCGACTTCGGCTTCGACATCGTCTAGTTGAATGCGGAGCTGGTCGTTCTGGCCGGTCAATATCCAGATCTCTTTCGTCTTGGCCGTGATCGCATCGTCACGCAATTGGATCAGCTGGTTCTCGCGAAAGCTCCGTGGCGAGAGGCACGCGTCCATGGTTTCGGGCTGAAGATCGCTTACGTGTTTTTCGAGTCGCCGCAGCTGGACCTGGAGGCGATCGAGGTCTTTGTGGAGTTGCATCTCGGCCTCTTTAAGGGTCGTGATCTCGGTGAGTCGCTTCTGAAGCTGGACGTCTTTGGTCGCCATGGCGGCACTGAGCATCGTAAACTCGTCTTCTTCTTTGAGGAGCTGCTCTTTAAGATCTTGCACTTCGGCTTCGAGTGTCTCGGTCTTTACTTGGAGCTGGAAGCCCAGGCGCTCGCGGGCCTGGAGATCGAGGTCACGGTCTTTGAGCTGTTGCAGTAATTCGTCAATCCGTTCATTTTTGCGCGCCAGTAGAATGTCTTTGGCGTTGAGTTCCGCGACCTGCTTTTCATTGAGAAGCTTAAACGCTTTCGAGGTTTCATTGAGTTCGTCAATTGCGCGGTTTTTGTCAAGCAGTGACTGCTCCAGCACCACCACGCGAGAGGCTTGGTCGCCATTGTCTTGGGTAGGAGACTGGACTATGGGTATGCTCTGCTTGTCCATGGTACCCAGTCCCAATACACATTCCGATCAATAATCGACAGATACTACATGTGTTAAGCGTCGTGGACGAAACGTCTGTGTCCTTCAAAGATAGGTTCAACACAGAGAGAAACGACTAATCCCATGAAGGGAACTGCAGGTGTCAGCTAGTCCAGATCATAGCGTCAATCAGACCAGGCGACCATGCAATGTCCCTCACCCCTGAGCATAAATGAATGGAGTGCATTGGCATTAGATATACGCGTACCATCGCGGTCGCCCCTGGAGCCAGAAGAGCGTGGCCGTTGCCACGGATCGCCCCTTCCCGCTTGGTCATTCCCTTTCGATCTATTGCAGCACACACGTTCGCTGCATCTCCGATGCTTTCTTGACTTCGGCCAGGCCTTGCTGTGTCTGATCCAAAGACTCATGGATGTGGGTTTCTATGTCGTCGATCGCGGTCTGCTGTTCTTGGACAATGGTCGCCAAGTCACGGAATATCTCGTGGACTTGGGCCACGCTCTTGTGAATTTTCTCCAAGTCTTTTTCTCGCTCTTCAATCAGTGCTTCGTTATGGGCAATCTCGTTTTCGAGTTCTTCAAACTCGACGACTTGCCCTTGGTGCTCGACCACGATGTTGCCGTGGTGCGACGCTGCTTTTTGCTGCTCCATCAAGGTCTCCTGCATGGCCTGTTCGCGCGCCGAGATCTTGACCACGGCAGTCTCGAGCTGCGTCGAAATGGCTTCGAAATCCTTACAGAGCTTGCGCTTGATCAGCGAATTGGTCGTGTCTTGGGGAATGAGCGTCAACGCTTTGGCAATCTCCTGTTGGAGGAGACACGCAAACCGTATTCGGTCATGGAGGTCGTCGTCGATCGCCAGGCCGCTCGACGAGCCTTTCCGCACCATCGCCGTATTGTTGCTCGCGGCGCTGCGCTTAATCGCCACGACTTGCCGCTGAAATTGCTCAAGCTTGAGCGACGCGGCTTCGACGTGTTTGTTGGTTTTCGAAGTCGTAGGGCCGCCGCCGATCGAAACGTTGGCGTTGGTGCGATGGTTCATCGCGCCGGACATACCCATCGTCCCCTTGGCGCCGCCGCCCGCAGCAAAGTCGGCAAAGCTCATACTCGTATGAGGGAATACAGCGCGGGGGTTCTCTCGCTTTCGTTTGTGTTGTCTAGCTTCGCGGAGGCAAAGAATGCAGAGAGTGATGGTCATCATGGCGTTTCAGGTGACTATCCGCCAATGAGAGAACGTGAAACAGAGATAGAAGAAAGGTGATTGGTTGATTTAGATTATAAAATGGTGTGTGCCACCTCACGGAAACCCACTCTTCGAGCCTTCGAATCCCATGTGACGTGAAATCCCAGGTGGCTTGAAGAGAAAAATAGTCAACTGGCGCGGACTGTGTGTGGCGCCGTGGACGCGACGTGACACCCACAGTGGAAGAGACAGACATGGCCATGGGCAGAAGCGAAATGGCGCGGTTTCAGCCATCGTTGTGCTATTATTCCGTCCTCAATGTGGACCGCAACGCCAGGTGCGGAACCGTGTTTGACTCGGGAGATGCGGAATCTCATCTCAACTGCCACTAATGCAACGGACGCTGGGTACGCTTCTTAGCACGGTCATGATTGTCAAAGCCTATCGGTCCATGGCGCTAAAATATCATCCCGACAAGAATCCAGACGCCGCGCCTGAAGACTTCCAAGCGATCAAGCAGGGTAGGTGGAGACCATAGCGTTTTCTCGCTCTCACTCGAGAAGTTCTCACTGTTGGTGCATGTATACTATAGCTTACGAAGTGCTGGCCAACGAAGAGAAGCGAAAGCTCTACGACTTTTACGGCCATTCGCTGCGGCCGCACGTTGGCGAATCCCTCGCAAAGTTGGCGCCGCTGTTGTTGGCGTTGGCGACTGGCTTTATTGGTGCGACGGCCCACGCCGGTGGATGGATTGGAAGTCTGCGAACAACCATGACAATCGAATTCGGAGTCGTTGGCGTGGCGGGCATCTACTATTGTCGTCGATTGGGCGAAAAGTACGGCACACTACTGGGCGATCCGTCGTCGTCCGCGCGCAAGCCACAAGAGGTTGTTACGGTGTCGGACTACACGGCCGTGACCTGCATTGGCTTGCTCATGGGCCACGTCTCGGGCTGGGCAACCGCCTCGTCACTGCTCTTTTGTCGGTCGCTACTATTCGGGAAATGAAGAGGAGATACTAGTCGTACGATTGTTGGTGGCATAGTAGGAGGGATCCACAGAAGTCGCTCCCCAATTTTGAAAAAAGCGTGTGTCTTCTTGTCAAGCACTTGTAGTAGTTTATTCAATGGCAAGGAACATGGAAACTCACGCGATAGACACGTTGACGCAGTCATGCGATGTGGCTCTAACGTGTTATTCCCACCCTCCTAGTCCGACGTTTTCTTAGTACAGCATAGCTTCCTTGATGTCGGCCGGGTTTACCTTGGGCTGCAGCTCGCTGTCGGGACGCATTCGGAAGCCCGCGGGCGGGTGCTTTTCCCACTTGAGCGAGGTCTTGCCCTGCGGTCCTTCGCACGAGAGCTGGCCGTTCATCGGGAGCGAGCCCCACTTAGTCATGGGCGGCGGTGCGTCCTTCTTGCACGCCTCCATGAGCTCCACGGTCGTCTTGGGCGACAAGTTCTCGTAGAAATCGTCGTTAATCTGGACCATGGGGGCGTTTGCGCATGCGCCAAGGCACTCGACTTCGCGCAGCGTGAACCGACCGTCCGCCGTCGTTTCTACGATTCAGAAATCATCAATCATTCTTGTCACCACTAAATATGTTGTTTTGCCGTAGAACGCACCGCCTTCCTTGATACCAAGGTTGTCTTCAATGACCTTTTTGATCTCCTCCGAGCCGCAGATCATGCACGGCGTCGTGCCGCAGAGCTGAATAAAGTACTTGCCGACCTTCTCGCGGTTGAACATGGTGTAGAACGTCGCGACTTCGTACACTTGGATTGGCTTGGCGTCGACCACACGTGCAACCTTGTTCATGGCCGCGAGCGGGAGCCAGCCGCCGTGCTGGCGCTGCGCCAAGTCGAGCAGCGGGATGATCGCCGAAGCCTTGTAGTTATCCGGGTAGCGGTTGAGGATCGCGTGGACGCGCTCGTAGTTTTCCGGCGTGAAATCAAACGCCGTATCAATGTTGTTGTCATCCGTGTCACGGTGCTGGCGGTGGGGACAATACCATAATAAGTCAATTTCAAATGGCGATAGCGGAGGCGTTTTAGACCATGCGACACTCGTACCTGCGCAAAGTTGCCGCCGCTCTGCACGACTGCAGACGAGCGGAAGGCACGCGCCGAGTTCTTGCTCGCGGTCGCGGCCAGCGAGCGCACAGTATGGGCCAGCATATTGGGGATCAGGGAGATGCGAGCGGCTTTCAGCTTGGCCCACGTCCACAATCTCGGAGCCGCACACCAAAGCCGACAAAAGCAAGGCACCACCAAAACAGTAATTACACACCTTTATTTACGTAAGTACGTATCATAGCGCTACTTCAGATCGCGGGCCACCCCACGTTTGACTCGGTAAGATGCACCAGGGTATCCGAGATAGCATCACATAAGGTTATGTGAATGATCGAGGCAGTCGATGAGAATTCATTTCATAACGAAGGAGATATGGATTCCATTGTGTGACGATGGTGCCCTTATGCGGTGGAAACCATGATCTGGCGCAATGCATTCGGGTGGTGCATGTCTCTGTGCGATAATGGTACTTCAGCCAGAACAACCGGTAATTTATCGGTATTTCCGAGGGTTTTGTTTGTTCAGCCGTCCATTTTCCACCGGAGGATCAGTCGCACGAATATCGGAGAAACCATGGTGCGTTGCGGTAGCGTCCAAGCGCGCGGGGGTGCTCGCGCGTGCGGCGCTTGGCGACGATACGACCACGAGATCTGACTAACACTCTTTGCTTGTACGCTGGTGTCATCGTTAGGCGGACGAAGAACCTGTTGACCAGATGCCGGAGATCCGCAAGGCTTGCGAGCCCAAGTGCGCTTCCTACTTTGAAAAGTATCAGGCCTGCGTGGACCGTATTAAGGCCAAGGGCGTTGGCGCGTGCGACGGCCAGTACTTCGACTTTCTCCACTGCATCGACAAATGCGTACGTTTCTACGTGGTGTGTTGTTGCTGCGGGTTTGAACTGGCTGAGCTGACTTTCGTCGTTTTCTATGGATGAACGACAGTCTGTGCCTCACATCTTGAAGCACGTGAAGTAGATGCCGTTCTCCTTTTGCGGCTTGTGTTTTACTGCAGACGCGGTGGGGAATGATGCATTCACACTGCTACCAAAAAAAAATCGACATTGGAGTCGAATACATTGACGACACAGTTGCTAGATGAAGAGGTGTTGTTGTTTTCCATTTCATTTTTGTGTTCTCCACAGCCGTCTCTTAATACACCATCTACAAGGACCCCTCTCAACCACACCCTCGAACAAACTTGCTGACAAAACACACCTCCCTACTTCACAATGGGGGATATTTCTCTCGCTTCTATCCTTTTCTCTGGACACACTGATACATCCTCTAGCAGACACTCGGGGAGCATGCATGATCGATCTACTTCGCCGTCCTATTCGTTGACATCGCTCCGGTCCTTCGCCCAGAGGGCTCCATTCCGCTTCCTGTGGCCAAGTCCGCCACGTCGGATGGTGGTTGCTCCCTCGGAACAGTGACCTTCCAGTCCGAATTTCAGCCAATGTAAATGCAGTATTATATAACCACGTGTGATTGGTGGGTTGTCTCCCTACAAAAGTTGGTGGCGGCGAGGCGCTGGGTGTTGGTGCAGGAAATTCCCACACAAGCACCAGGCATTGCCCCAGTTTGGAGAAAAAGTCAACGGAGAAAACATGACTGTCAAGCGCCGCAACCACGGACGTAACAAGAAGGGACGCGGACACGTCAAGCGTGTCTGCTGCGTGTCGACGGCCAAGCTTATCCCGAAGGATAAGGCCATCAAGCGCTTTGTTGTGCGGTGCGTTTTCGTACCCCCCAGAACCGTTCTACAGCTACCATGATCAACATGCTGATTGCTCTCTTTCCCCCAAAACAGCAACATTGTCGACCAGTCGGCGATCCGTGATTTGAAGGAGGCCTCGGTGTACGAGTCGTACGCACTCCCGAAGATCTACATCAAGAACTACTACTGCGTTGAAGCCGCTATCCACCAGCGTATCGTCCGTGGTCGTTCGATGGAGACGCGTAAGAGCCGCGCGCCGCCGGCGCCGCGATTCCGCCCGAAGCGCGCTTAAGCCTCCGGCTCCGTTTGTCGTCTCGTCCACATGAGCTTGTCGCGACTGGTGTGTCGACGCGCGACGTTCGATTGATTACGCTGTACATGCCGCTTCCAGCCTGTGCGTACAGCGTGCGATCGGTTGCGTCGCGATTTATCCGTTGGCACAGCATATCCGCAAATTGAGCTTGTCCGACACAGAGAGCGGGTGGATGAGGTTGGCCTGGAATATATACAGGTTAAATAAACTGGGTCATTTTTCTCCAAGTCACAAGCACCTTCGGTGCCCTGCATACAGCCTACAAGCCTGGACGGATACCCGACCGAGACCAGCAGCTCTACGCCAACAAATCTACAGTGGAAATTGTCCAGAGTTGGGAAAAAGATTTACAGGCATCGCATCCAAGGCGATCCGTAAGCAGACAAGCCGATCCACACGCTGACGTGCGTCAACAAATGGTGCTGACGTCCCTGCACGTCCTACGTGCTGAAGAGTATGCAGCCTCTGTGTTTCTCCTGCATGTAGTCAATGATCGATGCTGGAGTGTTCAATCACGAGGATCGTCTGGACTGTAATATCGCTTGACAATCTGCCTGTTCAATCGAGCCAGTCAGTCGTAGACGTGCCTTGTCCACGTAGCAGGACAATGTATGTATTATATTTCGAGTAGGGCAGAGGAGGTCACCAGTACGAGTCGCTCGAGTTGGACACCTATATCAAGCCTCGGCATGGGGGATTGTGATGATGCGAGCTCGGATCATGCGTGTCCAACGAGCGAAGCCATGTCGGGCATTTTAATTGACTACCCGGTCGCCCGATTTCCAGAATGTTCCCACGTGCCCATCCCCGTTTTCTTTGGTGGCCACCTTTGCGGCCAAGTCAAGTTGACCGTTGGCCGCCAAACCAAACAACGGCCTTTTTGTTGTTGGCTGTGAAAAGAGAAGGTCAGCAGCTGCGCTGCTGCAACATCCCACTCTCCGTTCCACCCTAAATCTCAAATCACGCGATCTTTAATCATAACCATTCTAAAACAAGGTGTCTTGTCCACCAATCAAAGCGCGATTTTTGCATGTCAAATGGGTACGCTGGTTACACCGCCATGTGTACCCACTGGATTTCCCTCGGCGGCTCTGGCCCCCCTTCGCTTCCCATTTCCTGGATGAGCGAAGGCGAGCAGTGAGCCAAACCAACGCCAAGTCAAAAAGCAGCGTGGCTCGCCCAGTGGAACCAGCCAATAATTCCATCGGCGTCCCCTCCCCGCCTCTCATTTACTTTACTCCCACCACGCCACGGAAACCGATCATCGCCTGGACCTTGATCGGTCTCCGTACATACCCCTCCACCTCCACCTCCACCTCGCGTTGTCCTCCCCATTGGATTGGATTTCGCGACTGACTCTGTGTCGGATTGTTCTTGTCGCAAGTGGCCAGTCACATTACCGGAAGAATCGGCGAACAAACGGAAACCCAGAGAGACTTCCAACGACGTAAATCACGTCACGTGACCGTCTCGCTGTATCATCGTAACTATTCGTCAATCCAATAGCGACCATGAGCGACAAAGCCAAGGACATGTACACGGGCTTTAAGAAGATTCTGCGGTCGCCGTCGCTGAGCAGTTCGTCGGCCGGGCGGCGCTCCAGCAGCGGCTCGTTCTCGCTCAGCGGCGCGCTCGCGAATTTCTCGAATTCGACGTCGCGCATGAGCACCGACAGCCAGCGCACCTCGAGTCTCAGCGCCAAGGGCTACGCCGACGCCGACTTGTCGGCAGCCGCCGCCGCCGCGGCCGACGAAATGTTTAACGATCCCCGCGGCAGCTCCTCTTCTTCTACTAATCACTCCAAGCCCACGAAAGAACGGCGGTCGTCGTTTTCGTTTGCTACTTGGAAAGAAAAACACCGCGAGAAAAAAGTCGCGAAACAGGCTCAGAAAGATGCCGAAAAAGTCGCGGCCTATGGCGCCACTGCCGCGACGCCGCGCGCCGGCTCGTCGCGCGCCGACATGTACGGCCGCTCGAACTCGGTGTCGTCGAACCCCAGCACAACTCCGCGGACGCTGACGCAAGCACCCGGGCTCACGCGGTCGGTCAGTCAGAGCGGCATTCAGCCAGCACGCCCGCCACCACAAGGACGACGAAGCCTCAGTGGTCGTGTGTTGGAGACGACCTTTGAATCCCCACGGACTGTACCCGATGTCCGGCAAAGCAGTAAGACCCTCGCCGCAGTGGCAGCGATGGGGACGGCTGTCACCCCAAAAGCAACCACACAGTCGACGGCGACGGCGCGTCCCCGCAGTAGTACGGCTGCGACCACACGCGAAGGCCAGTTGCGTCGCGACACGTCGGCGCGGAACCGTGCGGCCTCAAGTGTGGTGCGGTCCACGACCACAACGCTCACGTCGACGTCCAATTCGTACTCGTTTTCGCAGCGGCAGCAAGAAAAAACCCGCACGGCCGACCGCGCGTCGACCATGATTGTCGATGACGTGGCGACCATTTTTAAACCGCGCCAAGCCAACTCGCGCAAAGCCGCACCAACGTGGGACTCGGACTCCGACGAAGACAACGATTCATTCGAAGACGCGCGGCCGCGCACGCGCGGCTTTAGTCGCCGATCCATTAGTATGGACTTTATGGAGCCGCAGCAAGCGACTCACTTGATCTCCAAGATCTGGCGCAAGCTCCCGATTCAAGCACGACTCTACGGCCGCAACAGCGTCGATTTGGATTTGGAAAAAGACCGCACGAGCATTTCGCGGTCGTCGGCGACCAAGCAATTGCGTCGCGGCGACAGTACCGACGGCGACGAGTACGCCATCCCGTCGAGTCCGCTGCCCGACGAGCGCAACATTTTCGGCGACAAGCACATTCGGTTCAACCACAAAATCCAGTTCACCCCAGCGGTTGGAACCTACACGGCTGTCGAGAGTTACGACGATGTGCTAGTGCGCGTGTGCCAGTTTGAGAGCCACGACCAACGGCGCACGGCGATCAAAGTGCAGGATTTCATGGAGCGCTCGATGTGTTTTCTGCGCGGCACGGCTACGCGGCGCAACCAAAAGGTATCCATTTCCAACGAAGAGATTCGCTTTTGGCGACGGCTCGCACGCCACGACTGGAGCAGTGAGGAATCGATCGAACCACCGCTCGAGTTGTGTGGGGGCAAAGACGTGCTGGCCGCGGCCGCGAAAACCAAGGCCACGGCGGCCGGCCCCAGCGGTCGCAGCCACTCGAGTTCGTCGGTGACCGAGGAAGAGACCGACGACGACGATGTGATTGCGGCTCCCGACATGGCCAAGCTCGCCAAGCTCCGCGAGGTCGTCAACTACTGCCTGAATTCCGGCGACTCGCTGTTTACGCTCGAAGACGTTGAGGAAATGGTCACGCTCGAGCTGCTCGTGGAAGAGGATGGATGGATTTAAGTGTATGAAGAAGTGAAGGAAGGAGCCGTTTTTTTATAAGCGAAGTTACCGTGTGCGTCCGATCGAAGGACGAGGACGACAATTCAAGCACGCGTGGAGCCTCCCCCTGCGGCAGCACCACGAGAAACACACAAGTCTGTAAGTGTACACTAGAGAAAATGCCATCGACCATCGACCATCGACCATTGAGTATTGACTGGCACGAGGAGAAGGAACATGGGCGTCAAGTCGACGACAGCTTTACATTAAATAATAACAACACGAGTCTCCACACTACGAAGATCTACCATTGATGGGGTCGTGGGAACATACGACACGGGGTCTTGGGCTTGGCGTTTTGGCATGGCATAGCTTCTTTCCAAATGAGAAGCTTCCAGTGGATAGTAGTAATACGACTACTTGCGGACAGCGATGTTGCAGAGTTTGCGGATCTGGCGTTCGGTAAAGCGGATCGCGCCGTACGACACACAGGCGTTAGCTACCTCCACGAGCTTGGTGAGGTCGGTCGTGGGCGGCACGACCGGTGGTTCCATCAACAGCGTTGGCAGCGGGCGGCACTTGGTTTTCAGTTGCACGGGCACCAATGCCGCCAACGTCGGCGGCGACCGGTCGCGTGCACTGCGACTGCCGAAATGGAGCCAATTCGAGACCGTCGAGCGCACGCCGGCAGTCGTGGTCTCGCGGCCATAGGTGGTCGCGGTACCAAACGTGCGACTCGACATCCGCGACCAGCGCGTCGATATGCGCGACGAGCCTTGTGTCAATAGCGCTTGGCGGTCGGCGTGGTCTTGGGTAAACGCCCGCTCTTCGGCGGCCCAGTCAAAGTGCGCGAGCCGGCGCCAGCGCTTGACGTCGTTGCTGGAAAACTTTTTCTTGTCGCGAAAGCCCGGGACCCAGACGTGGTCGTCCGGGGGGTACCCCAGGTACACGGCCGAGCGGTAGAGAAACTCGGCAATCATGAGCTGCATGGACCGCTCGGGCGGCGGCGGGACTGACGACGAGGCCGACGAATGGTCGGACGCATTGTCGGACGACGACGCGGTCGTCGACGTGTCGGTCGCGCTGCCGTCGTCGAAAAAGTCGGCGTCGTGGAGAAACGAGAGTGTGTGGTAGAGCCCTGCGACATTAAACAGGAGCTCGTCATAACTCTGGACCGGCTGCCGCGTCTCGGGAATAAGCTCGGGCTCGTAGGCGTTCTTGAACGTAACGCTCTTGGTTGGTTTCAGTTTCGAGAGCGGCTGGTCAGTATGGCGGCGCCGTACGGTCGCGGACGACAGCGGAGCATTGCCATTGATCTGGGAACTGGTCAGCGGCATGGACGTTGCGCGGAGCTTGCGGTTGGTCGCGCCGTACGGCCGCCGTGGCGCATTTACCTGTCCATTTCCATTCTCGTGGACGACCGAACCGGCCAATACCGGCACCGGTTCGTCGTCGACAAAGAAACTGCCATCGACATCATCACTGTTATTGTTCGTATCGGTGTCGTTCGAGTCGCCTGTCTCGATCTGTGAAGGTGTCGTTCGACGACGACGGCGACGCGGATTGCGCTTGGAAAAGCAGTTGCTCGTGGAGCCGCGGCGCGCGGTCGACGCGCGGTCGGGCATGGCCGGTGGACCGGTCGGCGGCAGCGCCATGGGCTTGCCGTGGACCGAGACAAGGGCGTCCATGTCGTCGAGCACGACGCCTTCGAGGTTCATGACGATGGTCCGGCGCGTGCGGGCACTGGCGCTGATAATAGTGGTCACCGGTGGCTCCATGGCCACAGGCAGTGAGGCGCCGCGCGGACGCTGCGAGAGCCCCATGGTCACGAGGCGTGAGTGGCTAATAAATGAGAATGAGACTGGCGAGTCGATGGATGGGGAAAATGCATCATGCGACTTGGTGGATGGAGAGGCTTGGCGGCACGTAGCACAGCTATTATATAGTCGGTCGCACCATATGGTGCGGACATTGCCCCAAATGACTTGAGTTGAGTATACGGACCGGCGCAAGTAACGTCAAAACGGCCGCAGCTGGTGGACCGTGCGACCACCTGGTCGGTGGCGAAACGGAAATGGCGAACCGAACCTCAGACTCAGATGTGGATAGAGCCAATTACACACGGTTAGCATCAGACTCAGGCTAAAAAAGAGCCGTGCTGGGGACCATCCCGCTCTGGATTACAAAAAACCGTTTCGAGAGTGGGCGTGCGATGGATGGTGTGGTCGTGGGATAGAAAAAAAGGTCTCTTTGACTGCCGAATCTACCAATGAGAATCCCACTACATCCACGTAACCTCCGCTGGATCTCCCAAGTCGGGAAGCATCTTCGTGATACTCGGAAGTAGTACGAAGTAGTACGAAGTAGTACTGGAACATTAGAGGAATGTATCCAGTATTAATATTCAGAAAGTACGCCAACGTTCAACATGACAGTTCCCGTTTCGCTTGTGTATGTGCATGTGTATGTGCATGTGTATGTGCATGTGCATGCCCCTCCTGTGACACGCATGTGTGCACTTCGTCCGCTGGCTCCTTTTGCTCCGTCTTCTTTTCCTCTTGCTTTTCCTCGTGCCTCAAAGTTGAAGGATACACCCGTCGCAGATTCGCCCATGTCACAGCTCAACCTTTGCTTTCTTCGCTCCGCTCATCTTGCTCACCAAGATGCTCTCTCGGCATCCAGTCTACCGTCCCCATACATGTCCAAACAATAATAATAGTATGGTGATCGCCATCATGTCTGTGCCCCATAGATCCGTGGGTCTTCGTATTATTACCTGTATTACCTGTAACAAAAACATGAACCCTCTCGGGGATGTTCTGGACTACTAGGAATATGGGGCTTCCAGCCCCCTCTCGCGCGCTTTTCCAACCACACACACCCCTAAGGGGCGAGAGCGGCACGGGCGAGGTCGGATTGGTATCTACGCGTGAACACCTGCGGCCTGTCGCCGTGCAGAGTCTCCACCATGAAAATGTACAGGATGTTCAGCGCTGCGTTGGCATCGCGATTCAACGTCTTGCGCATGCATGTCGCTGAGATACAGCGTCGCACTCCGTGAATCGCCATGCCGCCGCCTTGGCTGTACATGGGCACCACCTTGCTATGGCAACAGTTGCAAAGCTGGCTGGTGTAGTCTTCGTTGACATCGTACATCTCAACGCCACGCTCCTTCAGCGCCCTTCTCACGCCCTTCACCGGGCCTGGCGCGTGTCCGCGGGAACAGCTGCTGAACATGCCGGCGCCGAACGCCACCACCACGGGGCGGTCGTCTTCCGCCGCCGGCGCCGTGATGCGCTCGCAGATGTCGTACATGACGCGCTGGCGCAGGCAGTGCTGGGAGAACCGCAGGCCGCGTGCGCGCCGGAGGCCGTTCAGCGCCAGCACGCGGTCGAGGATGAGGAAGAGCTCCGCGATGTGCGCCATCATCGCGAACGTGCTGGGCGTCTTGGCGCTGGGGAGCTGCGTCATCGCCTCTTGCAAGTCGGCGCGGCTCAACCACAGCCTACGCTTGACATGAGCCTTCTTGAGGCCGATCTTCTGTTGGTACTCCTTGTTGCTGTAGCGCGAGAAGGCGTGCTCGCCGTCGGCGTCGAGCCACGCGCAGCTGGCGAGGTCGATGCGACCGGGATCGAGGCCCACGACACGCTTGCCGGCGAGGTCGATGTCTGGAGGCGGCACGCCGTATCCCGTCGCCTCCGCTTTCGCCTTGCTGAGTATGACGCTGACCGCGTAGCCGTCGGTCTTCAGCATGCACTCGAAGTCGCGCCGTCTGTTGTTCCCCTCGGCCTTGGTGAGCTTGAAGTTTGCTTCCCAGTGAGTCCGCGCTGCGACGCGAAAGGGCGCCAGCGCCTCGGGCTTGGCGCGGCCGGTACGCTCCGCGACGCGTAGCAGCAGCCCTCGCAGTATACCCGTGTCTACGGTGATGTGCTTGGAGGCGAAGCTGCAGAGCGGCAGGATGCTGAAGGCGCGCGCGTCGTGCTCTTGCGAGAACCACTGCAGGTCATACAGCCAGCGCAGGTAGTCCCACCAACGCTTCTCGACCCGCTTGGTGGGCTTGAGCCCGCCGACGTCCAACGGTAGATCCTCGTAGCGCTCCAGGTTGCGTTCAATGTAGTCGACGACGGCCGTGCGCGTCTCTGGGGTTGGAACGCGCTTGAAGGAGGCCCACATCGGCTCTTCCTCCTCGGGACCGCCCTCCCGCGTCATACGGCGCATGAAGTATCGCCGCGCCTTGTTCCTGTCCTCCGCCCTGAAGTCTTGCGGGAGGGTGTCGAAGAAGAGCTTGAATGCCTTCCCCACACGCGCCGAGATGTTGAGGACGACGTGGTTCTTGCAGGCGGTCAGGTAGTCCTTCCCGGCGTAGTTGAGCATCTGGTTGACATGCCTGTAGTCGAAGCGCTCCATGTCAGGCGGGCGCAGGTGCTCGTAGTCCTGCAGGGCTTCGCCGAACTTCTCCACGGTGCTCTCCAGAGTCGAGCCGGCCATAGTAGTGAAGGCCGCGTAGAGTAGGGACTGGTCGATTTTCGGCACATCTTCCCCTTCCTCCAAGAGCTTCAGGACGTAGTAGTTCATGAATCGGCTGGCCTCGACAGCAGTACGCGTTACGCCATGCACGCAGGATTCTATCTCCCGCGCCAACTCGTCGTCGCGGCACAACTTGTTGAGGGTCATCTTGACTGCACAATTCTGGATGACCCTTTTGCGCTTGAGTCTCGCCGCCACGTCGGGTCTGGATGTGGCTTGACGGGCTGGGATGTCTCCACCCTCCTCATCATCTTCGTCGCTGTCTTCCATGTATGTTGTGGGAGAATTGTGTGGACTTTTTTTATTTCTCTGAGAATTCATTATATTTACTTGTTGAAGTACTCGAATAAATTCTGCAAGAACTCAAGTAAACGGGGGGGCTCATGTTTTTGTTACGGGTATTAATAATAATACTCGCAGCTACACTGCGTGGATGCTGTCACTACGGTTGCTCGTGATGCTCCGCGGATGGCTTGTCACGCGCATCAGAATGGGCTGCGGATTGCGCACGGCGCTGTGCTCGAGACTGAGGGTCTCGTCGTCGTCGTCGTCCAGATCGTCGGGTCCCTCGACGCCCATGGCCGCGTGGATCGCGGCGTCGCGCGCCGCCGCGAGGTCGTCGCCATCGTGCACAAAGCCACTGCGGCCGCCGGTCGCAACCTCACTCTGGGGCGACGACGCCCGGCGAAGTGCGGCCGACGACATGCGCTTGGCTTGCGCGTCCTTGTCTTTGGGGATCGCAATGATCTCGCGGAGCTTGGCTTCAAAGCGGCGTTGGTACCGTACGGGGTCGATCGCCGATAGGCCGTTGGGGTCGCACCGCTGGACATGGACTTTCCAAAACCGTTCCAGTTTCTTCTGGGTGTTCCACTGCTGCAAAATGTCGATGATGCCAATGTAGTAAAAGCCCGGGCCAAACACGCGCTCGCTCTTGCGTAGCGACGTTTTGTCGCGTGTCGCCGAAGGCATGCCATAGGAAGGACCCTGTGGATCGCTTGTCACGTCGCTGGCGTCGCTCGGTGGGAGCGACCGAACGCTGCTAAAGGTGCCGGTTGCACGGGCCGTGCTTGTATCATTTTCCATTCTACCACTACCCAAATCATGGAGCGTGAGTCCGCGAGGACCGTGCCCGTCTGACGAGGGGACCGTTGATGCCGTCGACAAGCCATTGCTGCTGCCCGTGTCGGCCCGCGTCTTCCGGAGGTCACTCGGGCCGCCCGAGACCGAATAAGATGACGCGGTCATGACCGTCGTGCTGCCCGTATTGCTCCGCGACCGATCTTCGCCGTCGCCATGCTTGGTAGGCGGGTCCACGAGGAATTCAATGTCGGTCACGCCGAGCAAGAGACTATAGTCCATGATCCCCAAGCGACAGAGAAACAGCGAGTCGTCGCGCAAGTGCTCGTACAATTGTTTGCCGGCGTCGCTGCCAATGCGCATACGCGTCCGCAAATCATTGTCCTTGAGGACGACGTTCGGTTCGTGCAGCCCCACGACATTGGGGCACTGGAGCAGTTTTTTGTTGGCACCATATTTAAACTGGAGCGAACAATGGCGGCACTTGACTTTGGCACCGCGCCGCGGTCGACTGTAGCTGCGGTTGACCCACGACCCTTTGATGTCGTACCGGTGGTGGATCGTCACGCCGTGCTCCATGACGTCAAAGAGGTTTTCCATGACCACGAAATAAAACTTCTTCTCGTAAAGCGTAATCTTGAAACAGCCCAAGAATTTTGTAATCAACGACCACGGGTTCTTGATCAAGTACTCGACGTACTCGTCGGCAATATCACACAGGAAACGGCACTCGGTCTCGGCCATGGACTTGACAATAAATCGCTTGTCGCCACTGAAAAATAGAAACGCGCCACTCGCGCCTTCGCTGATGCTGGGTTTCGTGCTGGTCTCAAACGACTTGAGAAAGTCGGACGTGTGGATGCGGCATGCGGCCCGGAGCTCCGCAAAGGCCTCGGATTTGTAGGGCGTAAACCGGATTTTTTGCTCCGAAGTGTAGACCGACGGCGGCGGTGGCGTGTGGCCAACTGGCGACTTGAGACCAGGCAAGGTGCTGGAAGAATCGGCTTGGCGGGGAAACCCCATGTGGGATAAAAAGCTGCGGCGTGCCGGCGGTGTGTCTGTTCCATTGACTGGGGCAGAGGATTTGGATTCCTGGGAGTAACGCTCGCTTGTCGACGCCGCCTCTTGCGTGCTGAGGTTCTTGACGGGGGTCTTGTCTGGTGTCTGGAACGAGGGACGATCCCTTGCCCCACTCTCCCTCTCGTTATGTTTTTCTTCCTCGTCCTCACTTCCCAACACCAGCTCTTGCGTCGGCGACCGTTCGCGTGTGCGGACCAATTCTTCGTCGGCCAATTGCACGGCCTTGGCCATGCCTTCGATCGTAAAGAAAATGAGTTCGCGCTGGAGCGACGTATTGAGCTGGGCACTAAACTTTTTGTCGGCCGACTCGGACTTGAACTGCATCCAGTGTGCTTTCATAAGCGACGGCGGGTTGATCATAAACCACACAAAGTAGTCGACCATGCCACGGCCGGCAAGCGCATAGCTATAAGACCGAAACACAACGTTGGGCATCATGCGGCCGTCCTTTCCAAAATGTGTCCGCGCCGAAAAGCTAAAGGCGTAAAGACAAAACACCACGGTCCAATAACCCGTAAAGCTCATGATCGAGATGGCCGAATTCCGCAGCATTTCGACGCGCGAGTCGAGCGTGAGCTTGAGGCCTGATCGCAGGCGCCGCACGCCGTAGACCAAGACTGCAAACCCCGAGAGGTAAAACACAATCATCCAGTCGTAAAACACCGTCCAGCTCGCGACATTCAACCGCCAAAAGTTGCGTTCTTTCTGAGCGCCGCGGTCGGTCCAGCAGTAATTGCCATCGGCAAAGCCGTGAAAGCCCGAGATGCACCAGACCAGCAGACCCGAGACCGTGCCGGCAATGCAGACCGCAGCAATGTACTTTTTCCGGTCAGCTTGAACGCTCGTGAACGGATTCGTGAGCGACTGGTACATGTCGACAATGAGCACGAAGTACCAGCACTCGCTCGAGAAATAGAGAAACTGCGTGAGGCCCGAGAGGACCGCACAGCTCCCGCGCGCCGCGTGGTCGTCGGGGATGTTGGGGCGGTACACCCCCAGCTCTTGGAGAAACGGATCGAGCAAGAACCGAATCGCCAAGGCAATGTCGATAATGCACTTGAAAAGGATAATGGGATTCGGATGCGCTTGGAAAATGTGCACGCCATGGTACGAGATAAAGACGATGGTACAGAGCACAAGCGTCTGCAGCGAGCCGAGCACGAGGCCGGGATCAATGTCGTACCCGGGGAGCGTGTCGGACGCGAGTGTGGCCGCATAGGTCGAGACGACAATGAACACAGCGAGGATTACGACGATTTTACCGGCCGTGGACCACTCACCGTCACCAAAGCCGAAGCATGTGCGCGGTGCTATGATCTCGACGCCCGGCTGGGCGATCACGCCTTCTTCGTCAATGACGGTCAGATTGAATTCATTGTGCGACGAATCGTCGAGTGGATCGGGCCGCCCTTTGCCGAAAAACGTATCGCGCAAGCCAACGCCGGCAGGATTGCTCACAGTGCTCGACATTCGGCTGAAGATCGACGTGCGGCGCGGGCCCATGTTCCCATTATTGCTGCTGCTGTTCCTGTTCCAGCCCACCCCCATGCCGCTGTCTTGGCTGTGCAGCGACGACCGCGGCAGCCGCGCGCTGTCGCCGTTGCCACTGCTGCCACTGCCACTGCTGCGCGCGCTGGCGAGGCTGCGGCTGTCGCGCACCGAGTGTTTGAGGTCAGCAGCGGTCGGATCCATCTTGGCAAGAGTAGTACAAAGCAAATGTGAGATGCTGTGGAATGGACGCAACGCTGAAAGCTGACGATGGCGATGGCTGCAATGGATGCACGAGAAGCAGGGTATCCACGGATACCGGTGGCGTGGAGCGTACCTTGCTGGAAGTGTCTACCGCTCTTCCCTAGTCTGCGTCGATGGCGGTCGAGCAGTCGCCAGCTTGCTAGCTTCTGCACTTCGTTTTACTCCTTACTACGTTGCGGTTTCTCTTTCTCTGGCCAGAAGCTCTGCGTTTGTTGGATCAATCAAAGGTCAAGATTACGGATGGACTCAGAAACATCTGAGTCGCGGTCCTGAGTTATCCTTAATAGAAGCCCGCGGCATAAATGGGTTCAGGTTTCGTAATAAACGCAAACTTTTGGTGTAGACCACACTATTTACAAAGTGTGTAATTACGTGTTTTCAATGGTTAGGGTTATGTGGAAGTGTACTGTACTAATCTCTATTATTGGCCTCTTCCTATCCTGCCCTGTTTTGGCTGGCTGGCCGGCGGCGAGCAGCGCGGTTGGGACACCAAAGCAGTGGTTGTAATTTTCCTCATTGGCGTCAACAGCACCAAACTCTTCGAAAATGGTACGTCGCAGGAAACAGCCTGTCGCGACGCGACGCGGTCTCTCTCTCTTGACGCAACACGTGCAACGCAAAGCCGAAACCTTTTGCTGTGCTGCGGCTTTGTCGCGGTCCCGTATCACGAGACACCGTGGAGCGCGAGATACAGCCTCCGGAAATCGACGCTTTTTCTCGACGACATCTTTCGAGTGCCGAGATGAATTTGAAAAGGCGAGGCTGCGGAAATGCTGTGCGTTGGGTGGATGCAGAAAAATGCGTATACCAGTAACGTGTGGGGATCGTGACGTGGAATCGAGAGGTTGCACCATGGAGTCAATGGCGAGATATGGTCGTGAAGAGATGGTCGCGACAGAGGGCGATTCCGAGAGAGAGAGAGACGGCGACGACGCACACCACGCCTTTGTGGGCCTTGCATTACGAGAGGCTTACGTCTGAATGTGTGTGTGTCTTCCCCTAGCCTTCGCAAAAGACGTTCCGTACCAAGCAGAAGCTCTGCAAGAAGATGAAGCAGAACCGTCCGATCCCGCAGTGGATCCGCCTCAAGACGGACAACACCATCAAGTACAACATGAAGCGTCGCCACTGGCGCCGCACCAAGCTCGGCTTGTAAGCGTTGCGCTTGCTACGAGCAAGACGAAGACGAAGACGAAGAAGACCAGCCTGTTGTCCCAGACCATCCCACGCCTACTGGAAAGAGAGAGAGCTTTTGTTTCTCTCTCTCTTACCGTGTGTGTGTGATGGTTTCATGAGAAGGCACGGGAAGGCGCCTCTCCACGTAGCCGAGGCTTTTCCATGGTCTAGATCAAGAAAAAACACAACGCTGCGCGGTGCCCGCCGTCTCTGCTTTTGGAAATGTTGTCGTCTCCTCTGTTTCTGTATTTTTCATTTACCTCTTTTTGGAGCTAAAATCAATCGTCATCGGCGTTCTTGCTGTCGTCGTCGTCACCATCGGGTTCGTACCGCTGGAGACGACGACGCAACGCTGTGAGCTGGGCGTTCTTTTGCGCGACCATGGTTTTCAAACTCTGGAATTGCGTGGTGTTGGCAATGTGCTGTTGAGCGTCATGGAGCTGGCGCGCAAGCGTATCGATCTTGTCGTGGGCTTCGTGAAGCTTGCGCTGGGTCTGTTGCAGCTCGCGCGTGTGGGCTTCGTGCTGCTGGGCCTGCGTGCGTTTGGCTTCGCGGAGTTCGTCGTCGTCTTCTTGTTGGCGATGCAGTTGCTGCTGCTTGGCGGGGCTTATCGCACTGCTACGTTTCTTGGGGATGTCCGTGTCGCTGGCGTCGTCGTGGATCCACTCGCGGACACTGAGCTTTTCGACTCGGTCGAGGAGCTCCCGGTCTTCGACGCGGCCAATATCGAGCTCCAAGGCGAGCTTGGTGGTCTCGGCTTCGGCAAAGACTTGGCGCAAGAGCAGCGCCATCATGTTGATCATGTCTTGCTGTTCGCTGCGGACATTGGCCTATCGACAGGGAGGGAGGTCTTCAATAAGTAGGGTGGCGTAGAAGCAGTAGTCCGAGAGAAAGAACGCACTTTGACGGCAAAGTTGAGCGACTGGAGGACGTCCTGGATGTCCTTTTGGCTGTAGACGTCGTCCGACGAGAGGCTACCATGGCATAGGCAGAGGTAACGGCATAGACCTAGGATGAGTCGGTCGATCTATAGGCATGAGAATCCTAAACCTACAACGTACCGGTCCGAGCGCGTGTCGTCAAAATCGCCGTCGACATTGTCCAAGTGTGTCTTGAGACGCGCCCGGAAAAACTTGAGAAACTTGGCAATCTAGACGACGCGGTCTATGAGAGATTCACATCTCACCGAACCTACGCTCCTACTGCGACCAACCTCCTCTTGGTGGTGCGTGCCGATCGCGCTCATGGTGATCTCTTCGCAGTCGTCTCACAATTCGATCTGTGAGAGAGTTGTCGGTTTCTGTGGTCTGCAAGACGTCGCGTCTTTTCGCGTCCTACCAAAGATCGTAGTACTCTGAAGATAGTGGTTGGTCGCTTGCCTAAGATGTCGCGATCGCTTTAACCTAGTGGGGGAAGAGTTGATAGTGGTGCTGTGTAACTCGCCCGTAGACGGTCGCGACGATCCTGCTCGGCTTGCAGTGTCTCAAACACTGTGCGGCTCTCCCGATAGAGTATCTCGTCACCTTCTGAACTAGAACTGCTAGGGGGCGTACCGACGTGGGTCGTGTACACTGGGTGGGCGACCCACATCGGCCGCCCGAGTCGCGACGGCGCCGTGCGGATGCTTCGGTGACGAGACGCCTCGGTGCTCCAGTGGAGACCTACGACGGCGGCGGCGTCGCTGTTGTTTTGGTGACGATCATGGCTGGACACCACTCGGCCAGGCT
This sequence comes from Pythium vanterpoolii, assembly GCA_023334535.1. Taxonomy (NCBI): domain Eukaryota; phylum Oomycota; class Peronosporomycetes; order Pythiales; family Pythiaceae; genus Pythium; species Pythium vanterpoolii. The sequence continues at coordinate 40,315 of JAADVD010000130.1, read as the reverse complement.
GGACCACGTGCTGCTGCCGCGTCTCCTCCACGCGGGCAACGTACTTGTCGTATGTTGCTTTCTCGCGCTGTCGTCGCCGCGTGGCCTTGCGCTGGGCGTTGTCGACCGCGAGGTGCTCGCAGTACTCGCGCTGCTCGGTGAGGCGCCGCTTTTCGTCCAAGTCCGAGAGGATTACATCGCGCTGCTGCTGCTGTTGCTGCTGATGCGACGCAATCTCCTGTCGCATCTGCTCATGGGTGGTAGGGACAGCAGCAGCCGTGGGTCGTGCAGTGGGTGATGTGGGTGGATCGTCGGCGTTGATCACTGGCTTCCAAAGCGGGCGGGTCAGTATGTACGAACTCACAGGTCGCACCGCTTCGTGGTCGTCACGCTCAGAACTGTCACTGCTGCGGACGTCTTCATGACCACGACGTTGGCCTGGGTTCTCCCCACGCAGTTCCTTTGCGATCGTTGGAAACTGGAAAAGAGGATCCAGATGAGATGAAGACGGATTGAATCCGTCAGTATTGATGGACGCACCTGGCTGCTACCAAAGTCTCTCAGTGGGTCGATAACCTTGGCACCATGGTCGAGCAGCAATTTGACGATTGCTAGATTTCCGTTACGGTACGCACAAAGCATCGGCGACTCGCCGACCTAGCGACCCCCAAACGTCAGCTCCTCAGAAAAATGGTGGAGCAAGTAAGGAAGGTGGCCACTATTACCTTGGTGCTCTTGTTGACATCGCTGCCGTGGGTCACGAGCCACTGCACAATGCTCACTAGATTCTTCTCACACGCAATGGACAGCGGCGTCTGCCCAAGCTACAACAATAGAATGGTCAGGAGTCATGGTACGCAAGATATGCACAATAGAACTCGTTACAAAATTGCACTTGTTGACATCGCCGCCAAAATGCAACAGCACGTCCAGCGTCTGGAGGTGTCGCTTGCGTCCGCGCTTGAACGAGTTGCCGCTGGTTACCATCGCAAACAGTTAGCAAAGCGTTCCACCTCGTGTCGTGATCGTGGCCGTAACCGTACCGTGCAGCGCAGATCATGGGCGTATCCTTAAGGACATAGGCGCCATCGTCATCGAACGCGGGGCCATTTGGATCGAGTCCTTTCTTAAGGCACGCGCGCACACGGTGAAAATCACCTTTAGTCGCAAGTTGATGGAGATTTAAAATTCCAAGCTCTTCGTCTATGAGAGCAGTAGGACATGGTCAGCAGGTGAGAAAAACTGGAATGTGATTACTCGTATACCCACCGAGGAAGCCGTACTGAACGTCGGCGTATGGTGTAAAGTAGTCGCTTGCCGCCGCACCCATGCAGCCTGGTGGTTGTGCTTGCTTACGTTGGGTATGTGTCGACGATCCGGTTTGCCTTGCGCTCAGGTGTCCATCTTGTGGCCAAAAATAGTGTAGCCATTTGATGCGATTTTCCAAAACAAGGTGAGACACTGCCTGATTTGAACACACAAGGTGTCTCAGGTTCTCTGAAACAGATATTGAATGTTGTCGTTTATTTCATAACGTGTTAAATAACCAAACGTAACATGGCTACACTCCTACCATCTAATATGGTTCACTCCACAACAAATCTTCTTCAGAGAGGACCCGCCGTCCTGCTTCCTCCTCCTTCTCCACATCCATCCGACTTGCCTCTTTCTCGGTCCGCATCTTCTTCATTTCTCCTTCTTGATCACGCGACCCATTCGTCTCACTCAAGCGCTTGGCGGAGCTTGTTGCGAAAGTCTTTTTTCAAGGCCGACAAAACGTGAATATCATCGTGCAGATCGGCAATGAGGTGGTCAGGCGCCGTATTGTCTTTGCGCAAGGCAGCCAACAAGACCTTCTTGTTGTGAAGGCTCTCAAAGATCGCTTCAAAGTTTTGCAGCAAGAGCCCAAAGTACTTTTGCTCCGACAGTGCTTCGCGCCGCGCCGAGTCCGATGATGACGGCGCGTTCGAATTCGACTTTTCCAGGCTGCCTTCTTCGCCAGTGGTCTCCGAATTCTCAGTGCTACCTTCTTCTTGTCGGCCGTTGGGCAAGTTGGTGGTGCCCACACGGATACCGTTAGCCGCAAGATACTGCGCGGGGCCGCCGCCGCCGCCCCCTCCTCCACCATTGCCGCTGCCGCTACTGGAGCCGGTGGGTCGGCCACTGTTCTTGCCGGTTGGAAGCTGAGGCGGGGTCGCATTGTCGGAATCACTCGTGTTTGTACTAGCACCGACATTGCCGCCGCTCGCGGCCCCCGAGGCCACTGCCATACCGCTCTTCTTACCGGTACCGCCTGACGCTCCACCACCCTCAACACTGCCACTAGCACTCTGTCGTCCCCCGAGGTTGGTCCCCGCCGGGACAATTCGCTTGAACCGCTTGTGCGGCCGCGTCTGGGCCACCGGTGAGCTCACACCCATGAGCGCGTTGGCGGCATTCTTTTCTGCGTTCATGCTCGTGTGTTCCGAGGCCGCGTCGCTCGAGCACTTTTCTTCAATGTATTCGTTCGACTTGATGAGATGCAGCAAATCGGGGCGGGCGTGGAGCCGCTGGTGCAAGTAAAACACATCGGGCCGGCCATCACAGAACTGGATATAGTTGCGTTCGTCGACACCTAAAGCACATACAGTAGAAGATTGTCAGTGAACGCTGCTCGGGTAGTGAAGGGTGGGGTCGTAAGTTCACAAGTCGCATACTTCGCATACCAGCAGCCGTAAACTCGAAACAGGTTTTCGTGTAGGCAAATGTCAGTTCTTTCCACATCTCCCAGAGCTGCATAGAGCTCCACTTGGCGCTCGGGCGCATATACGACGACGCCAGCGGCAGGACGCTCGTATTGTTGCTGTTGCTGCCACCAGAACGATCATGTGGAGGTCCTTGCTGGTCACCGCCCAATGCCGTGAGGCCGCGGGCCGCTCCATAGCTCGACGGACCATTCGTGCTCGCGAGCGAAATGTACTTTTCCCGGACATCGACCCAAAACTGCCAGCGCGACAACTCGGTCGAGAGACGGTCCACAAACTCGGGCGACAAAATGACGTCGACAAGCCGAATGACGTCTTCGGACGTGATCCGCACTTCATTGTCGAGAGCGTTGTACTTGGATTCCTCCAGATCGTAAGAGTTCTTGATGGGGAGGGCTCCGTTGCTAGTCGTATGGCGCAGGGGCAGACGCGCGGAAGCGGAGGGCGGCGTCAGCGACGTGGACGTGGATGAGGCCCGTCGTGCTTGCATCAGCAAATTCGTATTCAGCGACGGCGTCGGGTTGTTGCTCCCAATCGCCGGCCGACCGCCCCGCATGCCCAGCGTGTTGGCATTGGTAAAGTACGAGCTGCTGCCGTTCGACGCGGTCATGGCGTACTCGTAGCCTTGCTGTTGCTGGATGTAGCGGTCTTCGTACACGGCATTGTCCTCGCTGCGCATGCTGGACGCCGCGCGGCCGCCGTGCGTGGGTCGGTGCGGAATAATATTGTGCTGGGGAGATCGCGCGTGAGTGCCATTCCCACTCGTGGGGGTCGCCCCGCCACCGCCATTCTCACTGCCGCCGGTCTTGGCGCGCTGGTTTCGGTAGTAGCGATAGAGCGCTTCAACCATGACGTGCTTTTTAACATTCTTGAGCCCGCGCAATTTTAGATGGGAGCACTTTTTCCGGAGCTGCTTCGAAGTCCAGGTTTCATACCGCGCTTCGTCACGTGGACCGTGCGAACCGCGCGTCTCAAACCGCAGTGGATCTTCATTGTCATCGTCGTCGTCGTCATCGAGTGCACTGGGGTGGAGACTGCTGCCGTGGTGGTGGTGGTTGGGGACAAGCCCGAGACCAGCGAGGCCGCCGCTGCTGCGCACCGTGCTGCTGCTGCTGTCACTGCTCGGGCGGTGCTGTGACGACTCGTAGATCGTGCGGGCGGTCGTGGATCCAGACGGGTGCACTGGCTGTTGTTGGGACTGGGACTGGGACTGGAGATGCGGCGACGGTGGGGCAAGGAGCGACGGCGGCGATGCGGCCGTGTACTCGCTCGATTGCTGCTGCTGGAGCCGTCGCTTTTGCGCGAGCACCCGCCCGCCATCGAGGGGGTTCGACGCACTGCCACTGATAGGGGACGCCACGGGGTGGCGTGGCGACACGACCGAACCCAATGCGCCGTTGTAGTAATGCGGCATCGACTGCCGTGCAGGATGCGACGGCGGGGCAACACTGCCGAGAGGATTTCCGTACAGTGGCGGTCCGGCCGCGGATTGGGGAGTCGGCGGTGGCGGGCGGAGCATGGGCGGCAAGCGACGCACGGGACTGCCACTTGTGCTGTTGCTGCCGTGGCTTGGATGCGGCGTGCTGCTGCTGCCATCGCTGCCGCTTCCTTTTTCTCCTTTTTTTCCACCACCGCTGCCGCTGCCGCTGCCACTGCCACTACCACTCCCACTGTTGCTGTCGGAGCCGCGACGGCCGTCCTCCATGTCCTCGGCGTCCTCGTCGTCCTCCTCCATGTCCTCGGCATCGTCTTCCTGGTCGTCGTCACTATGGCGCAGCGGCGGACGTCGTTCGTGTCCCCCATATTCCCGTCGCCCACTGTTCACCCCTTCGCTTTCTGTGGAGGAACTTCGTTGGGATTGTTGAATCAAGGGATTTGGATGTGTTGGTTTTGTTGGCATTGTCGCCACTTTGTTGGTGATAGTATCGTTGGTTGTCGCCGCGGTTGCTGACGACAGTGCGCCGCCGCTTATGTTGGTGGTCACAGAAACAGAAGAGGGTGGACCGCCGCCGTCCTCTCGGCGCTCCGTGCGGCCAGGCTGCTCGTTGCCCTGCCCGCCTCCCTTACTACTGCTCGATGGTTCGCGCTCGAGGCTGCTCATGGCCGCGAGTTTCAAAGTCGGATGCAAGACGCGGAGCGTCGTGGTCGTGTTCGCTGGAAAACCACACAAACTGCGACGTGGGTGTTGTGGCTTCGATAGGTTTCTCGGTTGTGGCCGCGTAAGAGCGAAAGCCCTGCTGCCGCAAATGTATGCAAGTTGTCACTCCCACAACGAACGGCCTCGCTGTTTGTTGGAATGAGGGGGCGATCGGTGGTTGTTGGTCAGGCAGAAAATTCAGGTCTGGTTGGGGACCATGTTCCTTCCGTTGTCCCCAACCCTTCTTGTCTCTGCATTTTGATTGGGCCACACAGAATAACAAAGGAGGATGGGGGGATGGAAGTAGAACTAGGAGAAACAACTTGGGGTTCGTATGGAAACACTTTGGCGGAGGCGCGACAGGGGAACGAGATCCTTCCTACCTCTATAAATACAAGCGCACGGCATCCTTCCGCTTCGTCTGTGATCGGCCGACACTTCCGGCACGTTTCAGGCCTCTCAAAATGAATACATACTGCTTTTGACGAATTTCAGCTGGCAAACCTGGACGACCCAAGGAACACCGCAGAATTCCAATGTGTTTACAGTTGACTAGGGTGTTCCCGAATAAGTGGACCACACTGTGGGTGCAAAATGGAGTGGATGAATAGGAATGAGTACGGCGACGCGACACAGAGCTTTTAGGCTTTAGACATGTGCAGGATGAAGCTCACAGACGACCGGGTCGCAGCGTCTATGTTTGTTCTGGAACACATTTGCTTTGAGCGACACTCGAGACTGGTGTCTCAATGTCACTTTCCTCCAAAAACATCGAACCCAACAGCAACATACGCAACCGTGTAAATCTGCATTCTGATTGGTGGACGGTTTACAAATGCTGCAGGGAGGTTGCGGTTGTGGTCAGCATGAACGATCTTCTATTCGAAGCATGATGACAAAATGTTTCGCGAATGTTACAGCAGTGTGTGACGGTTGATACAAGTGTGGTCAGCCGACCAGCATGACAAAAAAAGTAAAGCTGACCAAGGTCGGAGATGACGGTGACTAGGGTTGACGAGTCCACCCTTTCTGTCTCAACGACCACGTTCTTGGTTTCATTGATTCATCCACACAGAAACCGTGCTTGCGAAAATTCTGCACGGTATGCGACGCCTGTGCACCCGTCAAGCACTATACTGGAGCTCAGTAACTGAACGGGAGTGTCGACCACTCCAACCTGTCAAGACCACACCTTTCTGCATGGCGGAGATTCGTCGGAGTTCTAGATGGCGGAATTCGTTGGTAGTCTCCATGCTTCTCTGTTAAGTTGCATTGTCCTCCCCCGACTCGAGATCCGAGGTGACCAAAAGTGTTCCGACTTTTAGCTCCAACCTCCATCCATCCGCTCGGCCAAAAAGTCACCCGCAATCCGACTCTCCGTCCATGGAGAGTCGGATGGCACCTGGCTTTGGAGCCATCCCCTCGGCCGATACCGGTTCTGTTTTGCTGAGTCCAAACTTGGACGGCCAGTGTTCTATGTCTACAGTTTACGACATATTATCTTAATGCTCTCCGCTGTACTCCTTGACTCGTACTTAACACGATTTGTACAGTTCTCACGCATCGGTTTTGCCCACATCATTGTGACGCGAAAGCCAGGTCACCACCGCACCACCTCATTCATTACAATCCATCGTCAACGGACGTGCTGCCCCACGCACGCGGCTGTCAACACCATTTCACAACGATGCACCACCAGCAGACGCTCAGCTCCTTGTACCCCCAGGCGCGCAAGCTCCAGTATGAACTCAAAATGCAGATCTCTTATTTGGACTCGGGCCGCACGGGTGGCCGCTCGGACGAGGAGCTACAAAACGAAGCGCGAGCCAACCTGACGGCACTGCAGCAGTTGCTCTGGCAGCTCGACTCGCTCGCCCAAGTGCACGCCAAGCCAGCTGAGAAAGAGACCTGGGTCAAGTGCGTGCGCTGGTGGACCCACGTGGCTGTGCGGAGAGGGGTTTAAATGGATCTTATCCGTAGCGTATGATAGGAAACTCCAGCAGCTACGGAACGAATCGCAGGTGCTTGGCAATACGCTCGAGCAGCACATTTTCCGCGTGAGCCGCCGTGCCGTCGAAATGCGTGAGCGCGAATCGCTCTTGAACCGACGCAATGCGGTGCGTGGCGTCAGGATTAAGAGGTTTTACAGAGAGAGACTAGAGGCGTGTGGTTGCTGACAGAAGCGATGGTGACTGGGCAGGGTTTCGACTCGGCGAATGCGGCCATGTATGCAACACAAGAGTCCGAGTCGCTGAATCGCTCGACGCAGATGGTCTCGGACCTCACAAGCATGTCCCACGCGGTGCTGGGCGACCTTGCGTCGCAGCGCGCGCGTATGAAGGTGAAAAAGGCCCCTCGCGCTCGAATTGATGAGATGAACCTACCTCACTGACGTTGTTTGTGTGTGTTCTGGTAGAGCGCCCGCACCAAACTCTTGGACATTGCAAATCGCCTGGGGCTCTCGAGCTCGCTCTTGCGTGTGATCGAGCGGCGAGAAACCATGGACGCGTGGATTGTACTTGGCGGCATGCTGTTCACGCTGCTGTTTTTGTATGTGTGTGTCGCGTACCTAAGATCCTAATCAAAAAGTCACGTTTATGCACACATGGATGATGCCACCATGGACGAAGAAAAGTATCCGCAATGGAAACGTGGAGATGAGTCTCTCACACATTCACCCTTCAAAAGGCAAAGGCACGATGGCGCTGGCGATCGGATATGGTAAAACGGTCAGCCTAGTATATTCTACCATCAAAATGCAACCATGGTAGAACGGATGCCTTACAGTTGCTGGATAGGCAGTCACGGATTGTTGAGTACTTGGTCTCACTAGCCAGCCGTCGTCCTTCCATGATATGGGCTGTCGGCAGAAAAAGAGAGTAGCAACTCACAATCACAGTTGGTTTAGTCCATCTTCATCCACCCAGGCAATGATCACGCCGCATGCTTTCCTTCGGTCTTGACAAATGGGTGCGCCAACGCTTCTTTCGGGGAGATGCGCTTGACCGCATCGAGCGTGAACATGCGCTCCAGCAGATTGCGTAGTTCAAGCACTTGTTTTCGGTCATCAGTAGAGCTCTTGGCGCTCAGCAAGGCGCCACCGAGGTCGAACCGAGTCTTCATCGCATCCATAAGACGAAGGACCGCTTTACCTGCGAATAAACAAGGATCCACTTGTGTGAGGAGCCAAAATTATATCGAACATCAAGCGGACCCACAACGTACCGGTGACACGATCAATCTCGTGGCTGCAAAACTTGTTGTCTTCCGTGAAATGCGGCTCCATCTGGAACTGCTCGATGTACGCTTGGCGGTGTTTCTTGATGATCTTGTTGGGCACTTTTCCCTTCAACTCCATAAAGAGTTTGAGCATCTCATTGTTGGTCGCCCCTGGAAACATCACTTTCCCGGTAAACATCTCATAGAGGCAGCACCCGACAGACCACATATCTACCGCTTTATCGTAGGGTAGACCGAGTACGATTTCTGGTGCCCGGTAGAAGCGGCTAACGAGATATGGCGTTGGATCATGCTTTCCGCCGTTCGACTCGAACGCCGACCCAAAGTCACACATCTTGATCATCGTCTGCTTCTCGTCGAGCAGAATATTGTCCGGCTTGATGTCTACGTACAATCACGTTCACAGTCACTCAGGAGAACACCTACCGCGAAGACTAATAGACATTGCAAACGTACCTGCGTGGACGATGCTGCAGGCATCAAGGTGGCTAAGGGCGATCAGCAGATGCTTGCAAAAGATGCGCACGGCTTGAATAGAGATCCCACCCTTGCCACCAAATTTCTTCATGGCTTCGCGAACATTCATTTGCATCGACTCGAAAACCAGTGCAACGTGGTTGCGATGCTCAAAGCGGTCGAGCAGACGCACACAGTGCTTCTTGTCACGGGCATCACGCTCGGACAAGTGCGTGAGTATCTTAATCTCAGTTTGCGCGGCATCGCGCATGATGTCGTTGTTCCGAATGAGCTTGATTGCGACGATTTCAGGGTCCGCTGTTGTCGATGCAATGCGTTGGCAGCGCAGCACCGTTGAGAAAACGCCTTTGCCTACCGTGCCCAGCACGCGGTACGAGCCGTTGAGAATCTCACCAATGCTTGGCTTGTAGTATCCGTCGGCATCGTCATAATTGGACTGGACAGCTGCGCCGACAGCGATCACAGCAGGTGCAGTTGCTGGGCTCAACGAAAGGCCGGCACCATGGAGCTCTGCGGCTGAAAACATATCGAATTCATCCACTTCGGCTGCGGAGACTTGTTGCTTCGGTGGTGATATGGGCTTCGCCGCAGACGCTTGGGTAGGTTGGGGCTGTTGTTCGACCACGGAAGCTTGTGGCAGCAACGCTATTTCTTCGACAGACACGTTCTCGATCGTATTTTCGCTTTCGGTGGGCTGTTCAGCTTGTTTAGGACCCACGCCTTTCGAAGTATCTGCAGCTGCAGCTGCAGCGGCAGGTGATGCAGAATTTTTTATCCCGGCGATCGTGTTACGTGCATCGGCGAGTGCCTTCATAATATCCATCTTGATCGACTTGACATCCACTTTCACAGGTGGCACCACGCATTTCGCGCTGGTGTTTGATGGTTCAGCTGGCGTACTCTTGTGGTCGTCTGTTATGGAATTTTGACTCACAGGTGGCGCCTTGGACGTGAGGACTTCTACGTCGCCCTGTGAACTGGCGGCGATCGATGCAGTCGTGGTCGCCAGCGATTCTTGACTCGTTGGCGTGTCCTGTTGATCCTGGCCATCACCGATCACCGTTTTGCTTATCAACTGTGTCACTGTCTCACTCTTTGTCTCCTCCTGCGGCGGCACAGGAACGACAGGGGACGTGGCGGTCGCGACAGTCGGCACCGACTCTGCTTCCACCTGTTTCTCAGTCGATGCAGGATCTGATCCACGACGACGACGCTGGCGACGATCCCGCCCATTCTCGTCCGCGTGCGGGCTGCTGTCGCGGTGGCTGCGTCGCCGTCGGTTTGTCGAACGAGAGCGAGAACGAGAGTGATCGCGCCGACTACGTTTGCGACTGCTACCACTGCGACGATCGCTATCACGACCACGACCACGATCACGCTCGCGGTGTCGACTCGAATACTCGCGGTTCTCCCGCCGGCTCTTATGGTCTCGACCTATCGAGCGGCTTCTGCTGCGTCGGCTCCGGTGCGACGAGTGGCGCGATTTGCGTGACCGTGACGCCGATCGCGAGTGGCGGTTTTGCGACGGTCGTTCGCGCGAACGGGACCGCGAAATCGCCCCGCTCGACCGCGACGACGTCGAAGGCGATCTTGAGTGCAATCCTGACCGCTTGGAGCGTGGTGCATCGCGTGTGGAGCTGCGATGCGCACGCTGCGATGAGTCGCCCGTGGTCATCTTGCCTCCCTGTTTCTCTTTCTTTCGTCTGGTGTTTCTGGTGAACCATTGGGTCCGACAACTAGCTCGATTAAACCCATAAACCCATCTACATACAAAAACCAAGTATCAGACCCCGAATAAACCCCTTTCAGAACCCGTCAAGGCAACTTAGCGGGGAACTCGAATGATCCGGCTGGCCCAAACGGAAAGGAAACACCGCGGAAACCGAAACATGCAGCGCGTGATCTCGCGCGTGCACCAGATTGTTACGAGCAGCGCCGACGCCACGGGCGCTCCTTCGGCGTCCGAGTCGCTCGAAGGTCTGGGCGCCGCCTCGTCGCCCCCGGACGCGCTGCCGCCCCGCGGAAATGCCCCTCCATCGCAGAGAGTGGTCACTCCATCGTCCGCTTCCCCCGCTATTGCTCTGTCCGCTTCGCCGCCTGTGGTTTCCGCTCCATCCGCATCTGCAGCAGGTTCCACTTCGGCTCCAGCACCGTCTGTGTCGGTCGCCACGCACAAGGAGATTGCGCTCGCGGTGGAACGGCTGCAGTACGCGACGCTCCTGGGCGAGCGCAAGAAAGCGGTCGCGTCGCTTCACGATCTCGCCCGTGCCTACGCGACGGCAATAAGGTCCTCAAGCGACCAAGGCCAACCACGCGGCCGGTCGACGCCTGAACATGTCGCGCTTGGACTCGCAGCGATCCCTGCTGTGCTTAATGCGCTGCTGTCCGACCCACGCGACACGGAACTCATGGAGGCCATGTTGGAGTTATTGCAAGCGTTTGTATCAACGTCTCCCGCGACCGCCACGGCCATGCTCAAGCCGCCCTATTCACCAACCTCTAGTTCCTCCAGCGGGTCACTGCGGTCGGCTGCTGCGGCGGCCGCCAATGTGGCCGTGTCCGGCACGCAGCTCTGTCTCCAGCTGCTCCAAGACCCGTCGCCGTGGATCCGAGGGCCAACCATTGCCCTCCTTAAGAGCCTGCAAGAAGCTCAGCAAAAAGAGTTTGCAGCGAGTGTGCTCGAGTGCAAAGAAGGGTTGCGGCAATTGCTCGAAGTCGTCGAAGACAAACGCGACCACATCCGCGACGCTGCACTCCAAGTGCTAGTGAAAATGACCGAGCGCGAGAAAAACGTGCAGCAGTTTTTGGCGTTTGAAGACGGCTTCGTGCGGCTCTTTCAGATCATGGAAGTCGAAGGGCTCCGCGAAGGCAGCAGCGTAGTCTCGGACTGTCTCCAGATCATCAACAATATGCTGCGCGACAACCTTATGAACCAGACACTCTTTCGAGATTTGCCGTACGTGAAGACGCATTTATCGCAGCTCCTGTCTTTGCCGTCCACATTGATCGTGGAAGATGAAGATACGCGTGATGGGAGTAGTGTTGCTCCCTCGGCGCAAAAGTCGACGCAGAAGAAGCGCACCATGAAGCTCGTGCTGCAGCTCGTTCGATTCCTCGTGTCCGATCTTCACGAAGGCGTGCCCGATAGCAAGCTGGACGAACTGGCCGTACGAGAGAAAGCGCGGAAGCAGCACGACATTGCGCATATCCAGAGCATGATCACTCGGCAAAGCGAGTTGATGGGTGCGATTGGGGAGATTGTCTGTTGTGGCAACGAAGAGTTCACCGACTTGCAGCTTCAAGCGCTCGACATGATCCAGCTTCTCTGCAGTGGGAACGGCGGCACGCAAATCATCCTTGTCAATTTGCAGACCGTCCCGTCCCGGCAAAGCCTACTCTCGGAATTGATCAAGCTGGATATCGCCGAAGACGAAACTCCTGTCGGTGCCGCTGCGACGAATCTTCTCGATGCGCTGTTCACGAAAAACGAGTCGGCGAAGATGGCTATTTTCCAGCATCTGAATGCTCCGCCGCCGATGGATGACGACGATGCCGAACGCAACGGCCTCCCACCGCCGATTCCGTCCGGGCGCGTCTTACTGGACGCGTTGATCAGCAATGCAGAGAGTGTCGTTGGGAATACGCCTAACCTCACCAAGAAATCGATCTCTTCGAGCACGATCTTGGCGTGGAAAGCGTGTCATCGGTTCACGTCTTTGATTGCCGATAGTTCGTACTGCAAAGAGCTCGCTTTGCGCATTCCAAGCCAGTTCGACAAGCCAGACGCCCCAACTGTTTCCGGCGACTTGTTTATCACGCGGTGCCTTAAAGTGCTCAGCACATCGTCACCACAAAGTTTATCCCGCTCGTCGGCTATTTTCCAGGTCAGAATTGCGATGCTGACGATGCTAATTCAGTGGTCTGTCGGCTGTACGAATGCGGTGCGCGAACTAGTCGGCTCCGTGACTACCCTTTCTATCCTGGTCGATACCTTATCGCTTCAGCACGGCGACGATGGGAAAAACATCAAGGATATGTCTAGAGACGAGGTCGTGCAAGTACAGGGGCTCACGGCAATCTTGTTGGGAACGTGCCTCGAGTACCTCGTCCCCGTTGCGACGGGCGACACAAATGGTGCGAAGAACAAGTCTCCTACAAGTTCCACGCCTCAACTCACGCGCCACAACCTCGTCGATCTCATCAGCAAGAAAATCGGCCTCGAGTCTTTTGCCAACATGCTCGTACAGATTCAGCAATCGCCTCAAGTCATTGCCTGTGCACGCACCGCCAGTAGGCATCAACGTGCCCGTGCTCTGCTCCCGCATCGAGCAATTTTCTCATCTGCGACGAAAGACGATGCCGATGCGGATGGGTATCTGTTTCCTCTGTATGATCGGTCGTTTACTGTGCTGTGCAGAGATCTCGCTGACAAGATTCAACATCGCGTGCTGTCGATTTTCACGTCTACCGGCGAAGATGAAGGTCATGGAATGGGAGCAACCAATACCAATGCGCCAAGCGCTGCAAGCGCATACCAAGACCTGATCCGCATACAAGATAAGCAGGTTCAGGAACTACAACGGCAAGTTTCAGATCTCACTGCGCAACTCCAATCGTCTGCGTCTACGAGGGAGCACTCATCCCTTGCAAGTCGAGGTCAAGATCAGCCGAATGGACACCGCGCCGAACTGGAGATGGGGATTCAGCACCTAAAGTCAGCTCATGACCAAGAAAAAGCTGAGCTGGAGTACAAGGTCGCTGCTGCGTTGGAGCAGTCGACGGCCCTCGAGTCACGGCTTCAGGGTGTCAGTCGTGCATTGGAGCATCTCGAGGCCGAACACTCCACATGTGGGCAGCGAAGAGCTGGCACTGGGCCGCAAGGGATGTCATCTCTGGCGGTCCCGACGGACGCGATGGCCCAAGTCATGGCAGATCTGGACCGAGAAAATGGTGAGCGTCGGCGGTTGGAAGCAGAGCTGCGCTTAGAGTCTCAGAGACGGCAAGCCCAGGAGAAGACGAACGCGCAAGACTCCCATGCGTGGCAAATGACACAGCTCCAGTTGCAACAAGAACTCGACAGCTTGCGGACGAGTCTTGCTCAGAGCGAGGAGCAATACAACGAACAGAGCGAGATGATTGACGTTTTCCGTCAAGGTCAGGAAAGTGCAAAGCGGAGTGCGGCGCAGTTAAAGCTCGACCTTGATCGAGCTAGTCAAGAACTGGCGTCCTTACGTGGAAGTGGAGCAACCGCGAACCAGTCTCCTACTAGTAAGCACGAAGCAGCGGCAAAGGAAATGTATCAGCAATGGGAGAAGGAACGCCGCAAGGTGCGCGACCTTCAGGCAGAGTTGGAGAACCTCAAAGAGGAGCTCTCGACTGCGGCGTCGAGAAGTCAACAGGTTGAGACTCAAAACCCAGAAAATGACCAAGAACAAGTTTTCGTGACGGAGAAGCCTGTTACAAACAATGTCAACGACGAAGACGATGACCTGGAGCTTGAACAATTGAGGAGCGAGAACACTGAACTGCGAACCAAGGTGAAGGCAATGGAGTGTGACGGCAACAGTCAGGTCGTGCAACTCAATAGTGCGATGAGGCAGCAGCTCGAGGAGATCACCCAGTTGCGTGGCTTGCTAAAGGACATGCAAGGTGCCATCGACGAAGCTGCGCAACAAGCCCAGCGGAGAGACAAAGCGGTTGAAGAGCTGAATGAAGAGCTCACGCAAGCGGAAGAGCGAGCCGATCAACAGCGCCGAAAGACAAAGGCGACCATGACCGAGCTCGAAGACGAAATCGCGCGCATGTTTTTCGAAAAGACAGAGACGCAGCGCAAATCTAAAGCATCCCTCAAGCAAGCCGAGCAAGAAATCGCACGGATGTTTCTCGAAAAAGTCGAGCTCGAGAAGCAAATTGCAGCACGCCAAGGAGCAACGCCAGGAGAGACTGAAGTGGATCACGAAGGATCCGTCGCATCTTCCGACGACCGTCAGATGATGATGTCTATTGGCAGCAATGGCAGTCGAGTATCTCACGAGATGAGTCCACCACCAAGCGGCGAACCAGAGATCGACCACGCGACTGCCATGGACGACATGTTCATCGTGCTGGCGAGTCTCGAGATCCAGTGTAATACCTTTCGCGAGTGTCTCGAAGCGGCACAAGGCGAGCAAGCCGTCGTCCAAGCCGTGCAGATGTCGCGCAAGCGTGGCGCACTAATGTTGTAAAGAACTTCGAGAACGAGAGAGGAACAAAGACGCCACGAAGAGGGGTAAGCATGTTCTATTCCGTTAGTATCAGTCTCCTTGTCCCATTGGTGCCATGTCATCGGGAAGCTCCAACTGACCCCATACGTTCGGCTGCTTTGACGCGACAGAAGTTTTGATGCTGACGCAGTGCGCGTTCTTCTTCAAACGACTTGTTGCAGAGCGAACAGAGACGGCGCCGCACAGTCTTGGGCTGCAATTCCTGCCAATGTTCGTTGAACGCCGCGTCGTCGGCAAATACTAAGCCACAGATCGAGCACGGCTTGCCTTGGGTGGTCGTCTCTCCTGTCAAGGAAGATTCCAGCTGAGAGGTCTTTGCACCAGCACTATCCGGAGCAAGCGGACGGAACCAGTCGGGTCGGATTGAGCCGTCTTCGCCGTGCTTGGAGACCTGGTGCTGGCGACGCGCTTCATCATTGCGGAACGTGCGGGTGCACCCCTGCTGTCCACACGGCAGCAGCAGTGGCTTTGCCGACGACTCTTCGCCCGCGACCCTCAATTCATGAACCATGTGGACGTGGGTCTTGAGTCCTTGTGCAGACTTGAAACTCTTTGCACACGGCGCACACACAAACAGAGACTTCCCCGTCTCCCTAGCAGATGCTGGAGTTGATACGACGTCCGGCAGCTTGCGTTTGCGCGTCATGGTCGAGACATCGTCCAGGCATTCCGATCCCTCTCTTTCTCCCTCTCGACTGCTGATTGTCTCCGTGATCGTCCGAGCGTCGGCCGCCATTGCCGCGACCGCCAATACAAACAGCGTGCTAGCTTGCTGCTTGTGCTCGCCGTGCAGCACGACTCGATGGAACGACTTGCCGTTCTGGTGGCGTTTGCGGTCGTAGCGCACGGCAAATTCGTCGTGTGCATCGACGTCGTGGATCTCGTGGACGATTGCCAACCCCGCTTTCACTGCCCGCGTCACCGCTTCCCACCGCAAGGGCTGGCCCTCTGCGAGCGTCACGTGGATGTGCCCGCTAGGGCGTCGCAAAACGCGCTGCGCCGCGACGTAGAAATGCGAAAGCAAACTCTGGTGACGCCGTACGTTTTCTTCGCCACAGTGTGGGTGATTGAAAATAATGCGGTCGAAAAATCGCTCGTGGACTGGCTCGGGGAGGCGGTCGCTGTCCTCGTTTTCGTCGCTGACGACAGCATTGCGCAGTGATACCTGGAGGTTCGTGGCGTCGACGCGATGGAGCACGATCGCGCCGAGCGCAGTGAGCTGCGCGCAGATCCTGGCGCTCTCGGGGTATTTGAGGATGAGCTCTTCGAACGAGTCGAACGATGTGGCCACGAGCCGAATGTGCTCGCCGTGCTTGCGCAGGAACGCGAGCGAGAACGAGAAATTGCCGTCGCCTACGATCAGCACATCCAGTGGCTGCATCGTGTCGGGTTGCTCCTGTCTATGTGGAGAAGGCAGCGGCGTGGGCGACGCGACGTCGCGCCGATCGCTCGCGGCCATGGCTTCACTATTGCGCGCACCCCGACCGATGGACATCAACCCATGGGAATAGAGTACCCATGGGGTACAATACAGAACCAATGTACCGAATCAAACATAGCCGTATGAGTCCCTGTAACCGCAGCCAACTGGACCCTCACTCCTTGTTAAATGAATACCTTGTGTATATCGATCGTGATAAATGATGGCATTGCTGGCCGATAATGAGTTTATTGCACCGTACTAAGAGGGGAAACGACCTCGCTAAAATAATGCTCACCTGCAGTAAATTTCATAGCACCTCAACCTTATGCGAGAGAGATACCTCCCTGATTGGCACGTGCTGCTGCCATCACAAGCAGCGGATCGTTGCTCACTCGGCGATTTACCTTTGGAGAATTGCAGTAAATTGAAAGTCGAAGTAGCATAGTGGCCAGGACGACCGACTGGGGAATGGGCATGTGTGGGGGCTGATCAAAACAGAGCCATCGACACGATTGACGCGGCCACCCACTCCCCTCGAACCGCAGCGGGCATCTTGGTGTCTGCCCTACCGAGAATGAACGCAGGGAAGGGAGGCGCCGACGCTCGGCGGTGCCCACGACCCCCTGGAGACTTTACGTTACACTCGAAGCCTTCATCCATATTGTATATTGCATGCATTAGGGGGTTTCAAAATTGACCTGACGTTCCAAAAATGTGAGTGAGTTGTAGCGAAAAGGTGAGCAATTGTCTTCTCCCTTTTTCGTTAAAGACAGTGTTGGAGCCCAGGTCTAACATGGTACGTATTTTCTAGAATTCCTTGAAATATTGGCAGGATGCGGCTAAGACTGACGGTTTCACCAGAACCCCGTCAAACCTGATGAATTTTGCGAAAGATTGATCCGAATTTAGAGAAGTGTGAAAATGAAAGTTTGAAAAAGCGAGGGCGAGTCGGAAAACTTCAAAACTCGAATCAATGTTGATTCGTCCCAGAAGGGGATCAACTCAAAAATTAAATGCTCTTGATAATGTAGTCCACAAAGAAGAATCGTTTGAATCGTTCTCGCTCAAGTCCTCGATCTCGATCGTGATGTACGTCCCGTCGTGGTCTCGAAATTCCTTGAGCTGAGCCGTAGTATCAGGTACAAACAGATCAAAGCGTTGCGCACGCACAGACGTCGCAACTACAGCACATAGTTCCTCAATATGCGCTTGCGCCAGCCACTCGCAGAATGCCAAGATGTTCCCGTCGTCAATCACAACGGAGGCTGCAGTCGGTACAACACAGCGACACAAAACTCTGACCGAGCGTCGAGTCCTAGAAGGGGTCCTGTTGGATACTTGGTGTCGATGGGCTTGGCGAAGTCTTGGGCTTCTTCTGCATCGTCGCTGAAACCTTACTTGTGACTGTTTGCTTCAGCCACGCCACGAACTTGGCATCATCTTCACACATGTTCTGTAGAATCTCGACTCGATGCATCAACTCGATCTGTTGACGCGAGAACATACCCACGTGAGCCAGCGTCATGACTTCAACAAATCAGCAGTTTTCAAGGTCTCGTCTTCATCAACACCAGCACCGGACGAGTGGCGAGAAGACCGCTGAAGTCTTGGTTGGTGTGCCGACGGTAACAGAATCTTAAGCAGATCAGCGAGCGCAACGTTTCCAAAACACGCCGCGAGAAGTCGTCCAGCAAAATATTTAGACGTCCTTGTTCAGTGTTGGATGCAAAATGACCCTGTAGTGAGGCTTGCGGTGATCTTCGTCGATGAAGCTTTCCAGGCACACTTACGATGCGGTTTTGGTCTCGGTGTCTCGGTCACAAGCGTCGAGTGCGTCTTCCATAGTCAGTTCAGCTCGTGTTCGTTGTGCTCCTTCAGAAGCGTTGAACACTACCCGAGCCTGACGTTGTGCAGCAATCTCCGCATCTTTGTTCTTATTGAGTCGACCGGACTTGGACGCCTTCTGGTTGATCTTGATTGACAACTTCTTGGTGCACTATTATCTTGCGCATCATTCGCGTTGCCACCTTCTTCTTGCAACTTCACGTCTTCACCAGGATCATCGGCACTCGCATCACCAACTCCCCCAGGATCATTGGCACGCACCACCATAATCGGCGCAGGATCGGTCGTGCTGAGCTCAGGATCGCACGTCACCCGTGGACTCGCTGCACACAAGCGATGCGGTATTGGCATTATACAGGGTGGAAAGACACGGTGCTGGTAGATCACGTACCTCGGCGGACTACAAGCTGTTGGTCTGGGACAGATCCACGCACAGCCGGTGCCGAACGAGGTGACCAATTCAAAGCCGGTGCCGAACGACGAGACCCATCTTCATCGTCCGTCGCAACTTGGCCTACGTGCTTACGTTGACGAACGTTTCTGAACTCCGCAAGCAGAAACTGCACGAACTCGCGGAACTCTGCAGCATTTCATTGTCCGACAGCTCGCTGCAATTTGGCTTGAGCAGACGCAGAGCTTTGCAGTACCGCGTCTGTGGGATCGATAGATCCGTGCCGCGCGATGCGACTTCCGTCAGCCCATCATCCTCAGCTCCACGGTTCGTCGAACACGTAGGTATAATCGTCTATCTGTTGAGCGCGGCGGTGTACTCGAGGTTGACGGCGTCGGCGACGAATGGCGTTGTGGATATCAGCACACTCTCCAGCTGCTCGTCGAAATTCGCGTTGTGGTAGCAACCGACACGCTTGACGAAGAGGTTTAGTCGTTCTCACAACGGCAGGCGTGGTTGAGAAGAATCGTGATGCACTCGGTGAGGCATGTGCTTGGCTTGACGTCGTCCATGTTAACACGAGGTTGTGGTAGGAATTGTCGATGGTGTCGTGGTCGTCCTCGCTCAGTTTCCCATATGGGGCTTGCGCGAGACAACCTGCAGATACTTGATCACATGAAAGTGGCAAATGGAAATCCTGTCCTCACCCTGGAAAGTTGGCTTGAGAGTCTTGACTTCAATCAGATCTTTGTCGACGACAATCACACGCATGAGCTTCCACGACTCAGGATTAGCCCGATTGAGATGCTGTACTGCGCGTTCCATATGCCAATCGCCGTTCGTCTCAAGGAGAGACTGTTGCACGACTTGGTCATGGCCGAGTTCATCCATACCATGAACGTGCACAATTAATAGTTGTGTCTAAACGCTGCATATAATAGTTAGTCAACAAATCCTGTAAAGATTTTTGTCAAAACGCAGTCTTATCGATTCGTCGACGAGTAAGAGCTCCCTAAATCGACTAAACATGCTCCGCATGTGCGCAGTCGTCAGCGAAATGACGCCCGTCTCGTCGCAATTGGTTTCACCGAC
Organism: Pythium vanterpoolii; assembly: GCA_023334535.1. Taxonomy (NCBI): domain Eukaryota; phylum Oomycota; class Peronosporomycetes; order Pythiales; family Pythiaceae; genus Pythium; species Pythium vanterpoolii. Next base: position 20,724 of record JAADVD010000130.1, on the reverse strand, counting down.
TGTGACGCCGCCGTCTGGATTTTCTTGAGCAAAGTTGCCAATCGCGTGCGCGGCAGTGTCATCGTTGCTACGGCTTGAGGCGCGGGACAGATGTCCACTTACGAAGCTATCAACGTCTGTCTTGTAGACGTTGACGTTTAAGGCTAACATCAGGTCGTAGATGACCGAGCGGCGAACTCCGTCGGCCAACATCCCCTCGGCGCGTGCCAGAGCGATGAATTCGCGGATCCCCGAGCGGTCGGGTATGTTCCGTAACTGTCGGCACCAATAACGCGGTTGTGAAACGCTCACGATTGAGACATCTTCAAAATCCTTGCACCGGACTTCTGCTTTGTTCACTGGACTCGAAATGGAACGGACACTTCGTGTAGCGGTTAAATCGCCTCGGTTCTTCGACTTGGGTCCGTGAGTGCACTTGATATCACGAGAGTAGGGGTTACGATCTTGTGGCACAATATCTGCAGACGAATCGCGCTTCTGACCCTTCAGGCGCTTGGTATGTTCGCCGGCGTTCATCCTTAAAAAGACTATTACTTGATACGTTGACGGGCCTTACGTCTCCAGATACGCCTGGAACGCTTCCCAGTGTTGTGGAAGACCTCAAGCGATGGAACACGAACCAGGTCACACGAAAGCTCGATCGAAGCTACTGGGGATCACACACATCATCGTCGAAGCCGTATTCGCCGTCGAAGTCGTTATCAATCGCTGCATCGACGTACTCGTCTTCGTCGTCGACCTGGCCATTGTCCTGGTCCTCCGCGCGGTTTGTGCCTTGGAAATCGTACTGGTCTTGCGCATTTTCGGACAGCTGTTCGTCTTCTTGTTCGACGTGATGAGGGATGCGCTGCGCTTGTTGTCGGTATGCTGCGAGCGAATTGAATGCGTCACCGAACGCGTCAGGTACACGCGAGCGGCAGACTCGGTTGGGTGGTGCAGCGAGCGGGGAGGATTTCACGCCATCATTGCGTGGTGAAACGCGGCGCGTAAACGCCTCCTTCATTTCCAAACGCGACAATGTCGGCGTTCTGCCATCGTTCACCCGCGGAGCTTGCGTGCTGATTGGCTCCACGTACCCGAATGCGTTCAGCACCGGCAGCCAGGATCGCTGCACGCCAGTAAGCAGGACGCTGGTAGGGGCGAGGGACCGGAATGGGCGAGTTGGTCGAGACGAGAAACAGATCGCGCTTAGCGTCCAACGAGGATTCCTGCGTCGGGCGCCCGATGGTTGTACCGGCATCGAGAAGTTGGCTACGGAGCGTCGGTACAGAGGTGTCGGTGCCAAAAAATAGTTGGCTTGGACGACGTTGGGAGCTACTCGATCGAAAGAAAGACTAGAGTGTTAGAACTCATTTTCATGTACGCTTTGATACGTTAGATCACACCTGAAAACGGACACTTCTTGCTGTGCCTTTCACATACCGCGACACGGCGGTCGATGGAGCGGAGTGAGGCGTCGCGGTCGCTGTGCACGGCGACCTTTCTTGGTCGGACACTAGCTTCCACCTATGGAGGTGGCTTACTTTTTAAGTGAGCAGAACCGAAAAGTGAGCAAAACACAAGCAAAATGTGGGACGGTATCTTCAATCCTAAAATCCCCTCTTATTGCCTATCTATGCATATTGGGTATTGCGTGGCGCCGTATCTACACGCACGCATCAACATCATGTGTTTCCATATCACACTGATCTATCTCTCAAATGATCGATAGTTTATCACTGTTTCGTTTCGACAGAGCAAGTACGTATCCTAGTACATACGACCAAATACTCGTGTATAGCACACGAAATGAGGGGGATGAACTGACCCACCGTAGTGAGGGAGCTCTATTCAAAGCTAACTATCAAATGCCAAGAATAGAAGGAATTGATACTGTACAGCATCATGCGTCATGTCTCTGGGCTGCTGTGCTGACCGAGTGAAAATCGGCTCGTGGATGTGCTTCTTTCCCAACAAATAAAAAACGTGAGGCTTTTGGGACAGCACAATCAAATGCCGTTGCGCTTGACTGCCACGTTCGCCTTCCCCTGGCTTAACATATGCGTCTTGTGGTCGACACGAATGAATTCGCTGGCGTCATCGAGCAGTCGAGTTGGCCCCTCAGGCATCACACTTGTGGACGGTGGAATGAGTTCCTGAACAGGCTATGGTACAATAGAGCAAACCTGGCATGTTGGATGTTTTTGACGTAAGTATAGTACGCTGTGTGCTTATTACCTGTACAGAACGAGGGCCAAGTGGTATGAGGCATTTGTTAGGAATCCATCAAGTGAATGCGATGCACAACGTAAATCATATCTTCGACAGCGAGCAACCACACAAAAGTACTGGTCCTGTTTGTGGTGAACACTACCCGACCGGCAGTACACAACGATTACATACACAGGGGTTTCAGCACCTGCACTTGGCGCACGTTGCGTTCACGTGGCGTAGCATTGCATCGTCCCGTTGTTGCGCCAGTCGCCACTCGATTCCGCTCTGCTTCAACGTTCGCCAATGTGACGTCATGTGTATGCCAAAGCAGATGGACCAGAGGAAGCTCACGCTGAGCGGAGATTTGTCGCCACCAACCACACACTCAGCTGTTGGTCTTCTTACCAGTGCTCACTTTTGATTCCATTCTAGTAATAAAACACCACAGCGAATATGAAGGTCTCGTGGAAACCGCTGATTGCAGGGATCATCGGCGTCGCAATGACCGCCTCATTCTTCCCTCAGACTGCAGCAGCGGCCAGTGCGCTGTGCGACTTCAGCGAACTGCCGTCTCAGCTCGGCGCCGTGGTCGAGCCAGCGTTCCAATGCCAAACTGCGAGCGGCTACAGCTTTGTCCAGCCGTCGACGCTGCCGACGGCGGCCGAGCTCACGGCGATTTGCGCTTCGTGTAGTACCCTTCTCACGGCCGTGGCCAATGCCAAGGCTGCGCTTCCTACGTGTGCGCTGGCGATGGATGACGGCAGCGCCGTGACGATCGACAAACTGCTGACAGGCGTAGTCAGGCAATGCACTGCTGGAGCCGCCAATGGAGGAAGCACGAGCGGCGGTGGCGGTACCGGCAGCAGCAGCAGCGATGCCAGCCCGTCGGCAGGGGTCATTCCAACGACTACACCAACCGAGGGTCCCACCACCAACTCCTCAGCAACAACAGCACCAACACCACCCAAGCCCAAGAAAACCCTAGCAAAACCGACCATTGCCCCCAGTACAAGTAGAGGAGATACCGGTAGCGAAACGTCCAGTGGGTCGGACGAGGCCGAGACCACAGGCTCGAGGACCGCTAGTCAATTAGGACCGACGGAGCAAGAGCCGATTCCGCCGGCACTAACTTCGGTGCCGCCAACGACGCCGCAGACACCGCAACCGACAGCGAGTAAGCCAGCGTTGGCATCCTCGTCTACGAATCCACCGAGTGTGGCGGCGTTGAGCATGCTGGCGGTGACATGCTTCGTGGTATGGAATGGTCTCTAACCAAATGAACCCAATTTACATTTTCGAAACCGAGGATACTCAGAGACCGATTCCCTTGAAGAGGGCGTCACACCATCTTGGACTTGCTGCTCAGTCAGTGGATCCACATCAAATTTCATAACACAAATGAGTACATTAGTATTTAGCGTGAGGGTTGTGCCTCGGAGGCGTGATTGCCGTCTTCCACCGTGGTTTGTGTGAATTGAACACCTAGAATTGCCTAAAGCCATACACCTGGAATGTCCTTGTGACGGCGACCGACAATCGGGGCAACTTCAACCTCGAATCGTCTGCGTGGGCATACTCGTATTAATAAGTGGGTTGAACAGAGTCACACGCTAGACACGCCACTAGGTGTTTGAAGAATGAACATACTGTCACACGCTGGACACCTTCGATCTTTATGGGTAACCTCAGTATCTATTCGCTGGGATCATTGATAAAGCGAATGTATTCTTTGCGGAGCATTTGACGGCAGCAAGTACAGATGTGTGGAGCTCAGCTGAAGATCTAAAGTCACTGGCTGGATGAAATGTACTGAGGAGTCAGTCCCAAACCATGTGGACATGTATCGCCAAAATGTGAATAAAGTCGGATTGATAAGTGGTCAGGGACGGAATCCGCGAACTCGGTGAGCTCTGCACTGCCAGAAGCAGAGGGGCAATTATCGACTTGATCGTGAAGCTGAACAGACGCAGAAGGTATCTTGCTCCCATACCGGAATTGGCGACTCTAGAAGTTGCAAGAAACCAGGGAATGTGAGCGGCTTTTGATCGCCCTTGGTCCTCTATTCACCTATTGACTGTGTGTCATTCAAATGGGCCCAGATTGGCGACACTGTCTCACTGTTCTGCGCTTTTTCTCGCAAATGCTGAGGTCCTTCAACATGGGTAGCATAGATCGGGCAGTCTGACTATCATCCCGATGATCAGGACGAGCCGCATGGACAGCCTATTTGAAATAACTTGAGAAAGTCGCCACGAATTCGGCGTGTGACTCACAGGACATAGGTAACAGTGAAAAACTGTAGATATGGGCAACGAGGCCAACGGTCAATTCTTGTGGAAAGCCACTTCCATTCGAATGTATAATTTCTCTGTTCAAACAGGGTGATGGTTGGACACCATCATTTCCTAATGCAGTATCTTTGCGACATGCATTATACTTAGTATGTAGTGTCGCGCTTTATTGTATTGATTTATGCACATCAGTATGGAAATTTCTGATATCCGTGACCTCAGTGAACCACAAACGTATGCAGTGTGGACTCTCGCGTCGACAGAGGATTCCTACCTCGAAAAATATCAAACTGCCTCTTGAACACATCAATCTGCGGCAACACAGACATCAAAACCATGCGTGCTTGTGTCTATGTGATCATGGTGCAATCGGAGAATTCTCGAAACCTTTGAAAGCTTCTAAGAACCAGAAGTTCACTATATAAGTACATATCCGTCAAAGTCACTCTTTCCCACCGTCCGAGTTACTATAATAAGGCTGCATCCACCACTCACCAGCTGGTTGGTGCCAGAGTACGGACAGCTTCCATCATAGAATCCATGACGTGACGCCACCCTCACGTGATCGGTTCTGCCCGGGCCTCTGCCTGCTGGTCTGAAGTCCTCTCCCGCGTGTCCCCTCCTCTCTCCACCTCTCCACCTCTCCACCTCCTCTCCCCTCCACCACCCTCTAGCAGCTCAGCGAATCCTTGCGGCTGCTGTTGCTTCTCACTCACCAATTTGACTCGCCAGTACCAAGCCTCTTCTTCCTCACTACCATGAAGTTCTTCGCTGCCGCCGCTGCCATTGCCCTCGCCTCGTCCTCGGCTGTCTCTGCCGAGCCGTGCCAGGCCACCCAGCTCACGGCCGGTCTCTCGACGCTCATTGCGCCAGCGACGGCCTGCCAAACGGCCACCGAGTACACCATTATCATTGCGACTGCGCTTCCGACCGCGGACCAGGTCAAGAAGATCTGTGAGAAGTGCACGGACCTGATCACGGCCGCCAAGGCTGTGACCTTCCCCACGTGCACGCTCGACATTGGTGGCAAGCCCACGGGCATTGACGAGCTCTTCAAGAGCATTGCCGGCCAGTGCGGTGGTGCCGGTGCCGCGGGTGCCGCCAACGCGACCGCTGCCAACAGCACCACGACCGCACCGTCGGCTACGACGATTGCCCCGGCCGCGACCACCATGAAGCCTGCGGGCTCGACCGCCGGCTCCATGAGCACGGGCAGCAAGAGCGGCTCCGAAGAGGTCAAGGCCCCTGCGGCGGCTACCAGCCAGCCGGCCGCCACCACGGCCGCCCCCAAGAGCGCCGGTGTGACCGCCACGCTCGGTGCCGCCGTTGCCGTTGCCTGCTCGATCGCTGCGTTCGTGCTCTAAGTCTGAGTGACTTTTATGACGGGTACTTTACCTATGTTTAGATATTTCCTTACTCAAAAGAAACAATTTTGACAACACATTCTCGATTACGTTTTGGTTATGGCGTGACGATTCCGTGGCGGTATTGCACAGTCCACCTACACTAGTCAGCCGTAATCGAATTGATACAAATGGGGTTGTGACGAGGACGATAAAAAGATCGCCCTCTTCTTGATATTGCAACGAGGGTGTTGGCCGACGCCAAGAGTGTGTCACACTGAACCTTGTCTCGCGCACACACGTCACGATCTTGCTCGCAGCGGTGACATCTATAGTGTTCCAATTCTCCTTCGAGCTACTAGTCCCAAGTATTTTAAGTAGTAATATACGATTCGGCTGTACATTGCGCTTCGTGCAATGTACGGCACAATCGTATATGGCCCCATCGAGACGCTGATATTTTCGAATGGGCTAGTGAATGAAGTATCTCGCCCATTGGGTCTCTTCGACACAACCGTTTCTGCGTCAGCGAGATGTACGTGGCCACAATAACCACGTCAGCGAAGCTGACCACACCATTCGTTCACCATGTCATCACGTGGCGGCTCGGGCTTCACGTTCCAGAAGAGAAACTGGAGTCTCAACCTCAACCAAGAATAATATGGCTACACCTCCGTAACTTACGTGGTCCACATAGCTTGGTCTCATCTGCTTCAAAGTATAACGTGGTCCACTTAATGTGAGGATCCTGAAGAGAAGAGAACACGCATGGACTTCAAAAGCTAAAATAGCCCACGCCAAGACGCATCGAACTCACGAAGCCACCACCACCAACGGACGAACGCTTGCAATGGAGGGCGATTACTCGGGCGTCGACCTCACCAATCCCGACTATGAAGGCGAGTTAACCAAGCGCAGCGTGTGGCTCAAAGAGTGGCGGCGGCGGTACTTTGTTCTCCAGGGCAACAAACTGTACTTTTGCCGCGCCGGCGGTGAGCCGGCCCACGGTCTCATCGATTTGGCCGACTGCCTCACGGTCAAATCGGCCGAAGACAAAACCAACAAACGGTTCTGCTTTGAAGTCGCGACGCCTGACAGCACGTACTATATGTACGCCGACAGCGAGAAACTCAAGGACGAGTGGATTGGCGCCATTGGCCGCGCCATTGTCAAGTACTCGAGCTCGTTCACGGGCGACCAAGACGACGACGAGTAAGAGACCCAGACCCATAAACAAAACAGATAAAACAATCAGACAAACAGACAAACCGCCAGACGCCGATCTACAGTACTACAGTACAGTACTCTGTAGCGCATAGGACGCGTGTCCCGATATCCAGTTTTGGTGCATGCCGTGTACGTGCGTAGGAACGAAGAAAAAGGAAAAACACGAAAAAGAATATTCCTATATCCACCACACCAGCATGCAAATCGAATCCACTCCTTCTCTCTCACTTACTTTTCCGACAAGGCCTTGAACAGACTCGGCACAATCTCCATGCGCCAGGGTCCAGGGCCGGGTAGGACTTCCCCATCAATGTTCATGCCGTTGGCGGCCTGGTCGGTGTCCTGTTCAATCACCAACGCCTTCACCTTCAAGTACGAAATGAGTGGACTCTCCAGCTCCCGCCCCACGAGGTACAGCAATGCAAACTTGAGGAGGCCAAACGCGGAGCCCTTGCGCGAAATGATCAAATCCAAATTACCATCGGACGGATGCGAGTAGGCGCCGTCGGGGGCGGCATTCACGCAGCCAACAACCATAAAGTGGCCCTTCTCCTCGACCCACATGGGCTCGGGGTACCGCTTGCCACTCGCTGGACTGCGGATCGCGCCGCCAAAGCCGCCCCACGACTTGCGCGGCACCGCATGGGAAAACGACGAAGTCCCATGGCCCTGCCCCGCGTCAACAAACGAGTCGTACACATTGCCTTCTTCCATGTCAAACTGGTCGAGCGCGCCTTCGTCGCGAATGTCAAAGTACTTGCGGAGAACCGGTTGGGGGCTCGTGGGGACATAGCGGATACGGCCCGTGTGCCGCTTGGGCATCACGACCGCTCGCTTGACCTTAAGGAACGCGTACCGCAAGACGCCCATCCACCGGTACTTTTCCGACTCGGCCGCAATGTCGCCGGCGATGCCCCACCCGACGCCGCAATAACTATAGTGGACTTTGCCCGGTTCGTTCTCGGCGGAAGCTGTGATGACATCGAGCGGACGGATCTTGCGCTTGATGATGCAATAGACCGCGGCCGCAATGGTCGGAATGCCGACGCCTTGGCCAAACGCATTCTGCGTGCCGGCCGAGATCAGAGACAGCGGCGTGGTCGCGACAATCTCGCGCCACTCATGCTCAGGCCGCGACAGCAGCCCATTCATAAATTCACATAGTGTGCCGTCGCCGCCGATAAACACCATGGCTTCAAACCCGTCGTCGGCATTAAACTGCCGGCCCATGTCAATGGCATGGCCGCTGTACGCGGTCTCTTCGACCACACACTCGAAATTACCCCACTCGAAGAACTGCTTGACTTGCTCGTGCCAAATACGGCAGGCACGGCGGCGGCCCGAGTGCGGGTTCACGACAATCTTGATTTTGCGTTTCTCGGCGATCGGCGGCGCTCGCGCTTGCCAGCGCACAAGCTCTTGGATCGTGTGGACCCAGCGATAAGCGACTTCGCCGCTCTCGCACAAAAAGTCGACGTACTTGTGCTTGCGCTTGAGGGCCTTTTCGTTGTTCCCTTTGCTGCCCTTTACGAAATAGTGCACGCGGAATGCCAAGAGCGAATACTCGACGGGTTTGTTGGGGTCTTTGGTTTTCTTGCCGGTCGACAACGCGTGGGCCGCGACAATGTCGTCCGTGTCGATGCAACCGACCACGCGCGTCGCGCTGCGTTTCCACTCGAGCCGTTCACGGTCCATTTGGAGCTGGCACACACGGCCCTTGCACTTGACGCTGGTGGTCAATTCGTAGTCAAGTGGAGCTTCGCGCCGCGAGTGGGCCTAATAGAAACATTAAATAATATAAGTTTCCGGAACGGGAATATATATGATAAGAGAGGCGGATGGCGTACGTGGACTCGGCGGACACTCTCGCGCAAGTTGTGATCATGCGGATTATCAAAGGTCACGTCGCCAATCGAAATCTTGCGGTGCGACAGCGCTTGGCGTGCGAGTTCGTGAGCCGCGTCGCGCGTGACGTTGCGTTCGCTCACAAACGTAAGCCCGCTCGAGGGGCGACCTTCGAGGCGGCTGAGGCGACCGCCTGGCGACGACGCCGCGTACTGCCGCCCGTCGGGTTGCGAGAGTCGGTGGTAGAGGAACGCCGCGTCGTGGCTGTCGCGCCGACGCGCTTCCCCTGGAGCCGACGACGGCGAGTGGACGGTGTGGTACTCTTGGTCTTCGCCGATTTCACCCGACGTCGACGTGACCGGCACGAAATGCGGGCGGTTTCCATTCGTAGGGGTGGGCGACAGCAGCGACGACTGCGACTGCATCATGACAAACTGCACGTGGTCGTGGGGGCGATGCGCCGACGTCGTGGATGGCGGCGTGCCGAGTGCCCACGCGGCTTCGTGGCTGAGGCGATCGGTCGGCGTCCCGACACTTCCCGTGCTCGCCTGGCGCACCAACGCAGCGCGTTCGGAAGCGGAGACGTCGGTGGAGGAAGTTGGCGTCGTGACGCGTGCGTTTGATTCATGGGAGCTGCCCATTTTCGAGATTGAATAAAGAACAGCGTGACGCCGTCGTGCGCGCTGTGCTTTGCTTTGGTCTGTTTTCCAAAACAGTTTCTTGTAGGATGCTGACTCTGACGCGAATAGTGGCCGGTTCAAAAGCGACGTGATACCTTTCAACCAATCAGATGACGCGGAAGCACAGCTGTCGCAATGGATGGGTCAGTTTTTCGGCCATAATCAGCAGAAATTGACAAAACGTGATATGGCTGCCACCTTCGAATTTTTCGGAACCCAGAGCGAATTGAGCATAATCACGCTACTTCCACGGGATGGGTAGAAACGCAAGAGAAGAGCCAGTTGGACACGTTTTGGCAAACAGACATTTCAAAATAGTCTCGACTTTGGTGCGGGTGGTGTGAGGAGTCCACTGATGCTGACGCTGGAAAAATTCCAACCATCAGCGGCATCAGGCAACCCAAATCGCCGAGAGATGATTCCAATTGGATACAGTACGGTCCGTAGTACTGTGGTATCTCGTTAGGTAAGTTGTCAGGTTAACCATTGCTCGGAATGATGTTGTCACAGGGCTGTGGCTATCTCGCATTCGGATCCGCTCATCATGTTGCTGCATCGATTCCGCGGTGCAGCATATATCACGGCTCGCAGCCGAGGCGCATGGCGTCCTCATGTGCACCATCCATCTGCATCACTCGGTCCCTTTTTCCGCGCTTCTCGTTGTTTCTCCAATTCTGTACCAGATCCCTCGCAGCCACCACAAGATGGGCTCTCCCACTGGCGTGCATTCGGGTATCCGTACATGCTGCGCCGCGGCTTTGGTGTCGCGTCGCGGGTTTGCACCCGCTGGTCACAATTCATTGATTACTACGAACACGGTGTGTTTGCGCGCAGTGCCAGCGACGAAGCGTGCAGCCGCATGTTCGTGCTGACCTGCATGCCGCGGGCGACGACCGTCGACCTATTTGAGTTTCTCAGCGGCGTGACCCACGCCGTGCGCATGGTCTACGATGAACTGTACGCTGTCGAGACTGGCGTCACCTACCCCCACGTCAAAGTGGATAAATTAGAGGGATTGATCGCGAACCACACAGTACTCTCGACGTTGACGCGAAAGCCCCAGCGCCAGGCCCAGCAACTCGCGGTCCACGCCGAGCCGCGCAACACCACCCTCACGCTGGAAAAACTCGAGATTCGCCATGTTGGTCTTGCGTCCGTGGACTACCACATGCAGCAGATACCCGACGACCGCGCCAAAGAGCTTGGGTACCACGAGGACGAGCGGTTGCGAGTCGAAGTCGCCTACGACGTCGTCGAACACATTCGCATCAGTGCTAGCGACAATGCCACCGCCATTGCAATCGACGACCACCAGACGTTTGAGACGACTTTTACGTGGACGTTTGAATCGAGCGTGAGTGATCCAAGCCAACTCGACTGGATGATTGTGGATGTGAGCGAGTTCCAAGAGACGCCGGCCATCGTGAAGCGGACACTGCGCCAACCGCTCGGCTGAGGTGTCAGCGCGGAGATGATACTAATAGAGGTAGGAGGATGAGAGAATCGCATGGTGGGTAGTTGAAAGTAACACTGAGTTTCCATCAACATGATTTGTCTTCACATGATGGAGCCTATCAAAATGAGAACCTTTCAAGACGATTCCGGCGGCGGCGAGTTTCACTTTTCTGGTGATGGGTCTTTCGCACTGACAGCTAACCTCTCCACGTCCAAGTCAATTTCTGAAATCAGTGTCTGCCGGAGCCCGCGTTCGACGGCCACAACCGCGACGCGCCAGTCAATCACGTCGGGTGTTATGACGTCCGTCACGAGCGCGGCCTGATAATACCACTTGTTGTCGACAACACGTAGTTTGTTCTGATCCATCAGAAAACGTTGCGTGCGCTCAGTCGTGACCACACCCACGTTGAGCTGGAGCCGCTCGATTATTGCGTCGCGCCGCCACTGGCGTTGCATCCGCACTTGCTGGGCGAGCGTCGCGTAACTCATTTTCGGTCACGCGCTCGTACCGTGCCATGTTCAGTGCAATTCGTTCGACCGCAATCTCTTCGATTTTAAACATGCGCTGTGGCGACCATGAGTTGCGGATGTTATCGACCAACTGTTCGTAGAAGATGGGCAGACACCACTATTACAGTCGCTGGGCATTTTCCGACTGTATCGCGGTATCATGGGAGACTTCCGATGTCACCACGCACTCGACAAAGACGAGGGAGCTCGTGACCTTCAGCACACTGGCGACCGCGTGCTTGGCGCCGTCGAGAAACTTAAGCAGGTCCAATAATCTCGTGGGGACCTGGGCAAAGCCCAACAGCAGCCACGCCTTCATGTCGGGCGAAAAGGCACCGGCGTCTTGGTAGATTGAGTAAATGCTGCGCCCTTCGACCATGCGCGTGAGGAATCCCACGCGCCGATCGACGGGATCACATTGCGCGAAAACGGCGAACTGAATGCGCGGGTCTATGGGGGGCCTCCTCTTGCCTTCACTTGTTCCCGCAAGACTCCGTCCGTGACGCGCACGGTCGTAGTACAGTCGCTCGAGCCCGTCGGTCGTGTCTTCTCCTCTCTCCATATCAAGCAATATCAAATGACTAAACGTTGCAAAATTCTTTCGCACCCACTGCTTGCCGCGGTTCTGCTGCTTGGCGTCGGCCTCTCCGCTTTCGGCGGCACTGTCGTCTTGTTGCTGTGCTATTTCTTTTTGGTGATCGTCGCCTTGCGCTTTTCGTTGGACGCTTGTACGCCCACCAGTGGCAATGCAGGATGGACAGGTCACTTCCGCTTTTGTGCCTTACACTGTAAAATCTTGGCTGTATGCGCACAGTCCAAGGGGCTTCACGATCTGGGGACGCAGGTGGTCTATGGCCACCATAGCCACCTTCGATGTGTGCTGTGGTGTGTTGGTCGAACCTAACGGTCTCCCTCACGCTTTCGAAGAATTACGTATTGGCGGCGCAGGGTTCGTCATCAACCGAGCCGAGTTGAGTCCAGCGAATATGTCGCTTCTTACCCAATTAGAGACCATAGCATTTGATGTGTCAATTTTCAACCAATCACAGAGCACGCGACAGTCAACAATATCCTCCCAACCCATATTCAACCTTGATCACCAGAAAAGATGTGGCGACATGGAGATGGCGACACCAAGTCTCTTACGCGTGCGACAGTGAGAGGTAAGAGACGCCCCCACAAACACTATGGTTTGACCACTAAAAGTCGTCCGACGGCGGAGATGGCTACGGTACGACCGGCCGAGCCACTCAACCGAGACCAGGCGACTTGGCGTTCTCATTCCCGAATTTGCCTCCGGCAACACAAGCTCCACCCGCTTACTACCACACCTACGCTCCCCCCGCCTACCACGCCCCCACCAAGTCAGCATGTCGACTTTTATTACGACCATCACGCAGGCGTTTGCGCGCGTCTCGCTCGAGGCCGCCGCCGCCTTTGTGCGTCGCGTCCTCGCCTCGTGTGGCGCCGCCAGCCAACAGGCGTACGACGCACTCTGCGCGCTTGTCGCTACCGTCATCAGTACCCTCGCCCCCAAGTCAATCACTACGTTGACCACTACATCGACCACCACGTCGACCACCACCACTACTGTGAACCAGTCCATCTGCATCGTGCGTGACACGCCCACGCCACGCTCGCTCGTGTACGATGCAACGGCGTACGAGATCCTCACCTACTCGACTGAGATCGAGGACGTCAAGAACAGTGGCGTCGCGAGCATCGTAACGCCCATGTACGCCGCGTATACACCACAGTGTCTTGTCGAGACCGATTACGAGTGTATAGAGGCGGCCGAGACGCCCGGATCGATCTTGCTCCTCGCGTTCAAGAACGTGGGCTCGGTATCTAGCATGATCAAGCTCAAGTCCAAGCGCAAGGCTACGACTGTGGCTGCGCGCATCGAGACCGACGACGAGTCTATTGCCACCGCCTCGACCGCCAGCGATTCCGAGTCAGACTCGGACACCGAGTCGGATGACGACAATGTCGTGGTGCAAGTTACTGAAGAGCCAGCAACTAAACACGGCGCCACGACCTGTCGGGGGGATGTCCACGAAGACACGAACGACGATGATGAAGAAGAAAGTGACCAAGAGACTGGTCAAGCGATGGAGGAAGAAGAGGAACGTCAACAGCATCCCGGCCAAGATGAAGACCAACATGAAGGCGAAAACAAAGACCTTGGGGACAACCGTATGGACCCGACCACCGAAGAGATGGTGAGCGTCTGGCCAACGCTTCCGCTCGACAGTGGGGAGGAATATACGGTGGGGTTTGACTGGACCATCCAGGTGTACCAGCGTCCCCTTGGTACCACGCTAGTCTTTGGCAGCGTGCTTCTGCAGCGACGCTTGCTTGGCGTCTAAAATGGACAAGACGCCAGCAACGTCTGTACACCCACAAAGAACCGTCACTAGTCACGGTATTAGACGTTCGAGTAGTTGATCACAGTATTATGAGTTGGTGTATCATACAGGTAGACATAGGAACAAAGAAGCTCTATTTAAATCGAAGCCACTACGATATCATTAGTATGAGGCTCGATGACCACACCCACGAGACCCCGTCCTGTAGCGTTATTGCACATCAGAAAAGAAATGACCGGTCTTCTGTCTTAACGTAACCCCCACAAACCTTGCACTGTTCTACAAATCCTATTGCGGAGTCTCAAAGGCAGTGGTGAAAGACCAATTTAAAAAGCGACGCCACCTTTCTTACGCCTGTAGACATTATACGCGATCTCGAAGCGCCTGTTTTGGCCCGTCTTGCTATGGAACGATCTCGTGTTTCAAGTGCGTTGCGAGGATTTGGGCGAGAGCGAGACGCGGATTGCTGGAAGCAATCCCACACTCGACTGAGCCAGCAGTGGGTGGTCCTTCGATGTTGATGAACCGACCATTGGCCAGCAAATTGAGACGGCAACGTATCTTGTCGGGGGTAACAGGGGTCATCAAACGACACCTCCGTTACTGGGTTTTATATAGTATAGCGAAGGGTAAGCTAATAGTGAATACTGGTAAAACCCACATTCCTTGGACACCACCACTATGGACCAAAGAGTATTTGAGGACACCAAAGCGACCCATCGTAATGACGGCGGCGACACGACCGAGAGCGATAGCGACTGCGAAGACGACGTGCAATGCAAACAAGAGCTCAAGTGCGAAGCCCAGATGACCGCCGCTGCAGTAGGCGCAGTAGCAGACGCTCCTAAGTCATCACAAGGCAGTCCACCACCGGTCGAAGCTGCGTGGATTGCACCTCCTGCGATGACACTACCGCCCGGCATCTCGCCCAACTCGATTCTTGCGGTGGCGTTCATTCCCTCGGTATTTGCGCCAGCCGTAGTCACTCCTATTGAGTCCGAGGTTACTGTATCGCCACCGATTTCTATGGCAATGGATCTCCCCACGATTACCCCATCGCTAGGCGAGTCCTGTGCGTTGTGTGGCCAAACGTTTCGGCCCCACGAGTCACCCCGCGTAGAAGAACAAGAGAACGCTTGCACAGGCGTTAGCATGGTGTGCGTGTGCTGCCAGCGTCCCAGTCTCACCGACCGCGACTTCTCCACGAGCCAGCGCAGCAAAGGGCCGACCCGACAACGCTGCTTCACGTGCGTGCGCGGCGGCAATGTCCCGCTCGAAACGATTTGCCGGCTCTTTCCAGGCGGCCGAGTCAAGCCCTCCAAGGCACAGATGGCCATCGAGAAAGCGGCCCGGAAAAAGCACCAAACCATTGCAAAACGACGCGCCACGATCTCCAGGAACAAGCTTGAGAAGCAGCGGCTAGAAGAGCAACAGCGACAAGACCGACTGGCCAATGGCGGCCCTGACGAAGTGGTCTTGACTCAGGAAGTCGACGCTTCCGACGACCCGTACGACGAAAAGATGGACCGCATGGAAACGGCCGTGCGCAATCTCCTCATGGCTAACCGCTCACTCTATCGACGGCACCAAGGCAATGACTTGGATGGACCTGATCGCCAAACCTACCAACTAGAACTGCTACAGGAAGAATCCACGCTTCAGGACCAGGCCGTGGCGTTGTGCCGCACGAATGCGACCATGTACGCTCGCGTGTGTGAGAAAGTCCTCGTGGTCGATGGCAAAGTCAAGTTGGGCGAGCGGGACCATGAACAAGGCGATTTTGACGGCGACAAGCCCAACCATCACGTGACCAAGAACGGCACCATCCGCATCGTCCGTAAAAAGCCAGAAAACCGCCTACTGGAGTTAAACAAGGCACTGCTACGGACAGCCCAAGCAACCGCCCGCTCCAGACCTCCGTCCATGGACGAACCATCCACCAAGCGGGTCAAGCAGGTGGACGCTAATGGTATCGAGATGGCGGTGCTAAATCGTCCACGACGAACGGTCGCAAAACCAGCGACCTATGTTCTGTATGATAGTGATGTAGAATAATCATAAATCCTTTCATTCATTTTAAAGATTTTGTTTTGACTTCCTTTGTCGGAGAACGCTCGTCGTGGGAGACCTCGTTCGAACGCAATGTGGTGAGTAAGACGCTGGCGACAAACGCCCAGTCGACCACGTCAGGCGTCGTCACGTTGGACGCGAGCACGGCATAGTACACGTTTTTCTGTTCGAGAATCGTCCCCAGTTCGCCACGCCGTTCGCATCGCACGCGCTCGTTCACAGTGGCTTTGATCGACACGTAGAGCCGCTCGAGCGTTGCCGTATCCGTAATCTCGTTTACGACGCGGCGCTTGGCGTGTAGCTCCAACGCAAACTCGGCGTTGCTCACTTGGCCATAGACGCACTCGTGTATCTGCAGGCTCTCGACTTCGACGTGCTCGGCCTCGATGATCAGCTGGCGGTCCAGCGCTTGCTGTATGAGCTTTTCCATGGCCGAGAACCCTCGCGGCGTGCAGAACGCACGCACGCGCGCCACCACTTCGTCGTCGCCAGTAGTCTGCTTGTCTTTTACAAACTGGGCGAATTCGTGGCTCTTGGTCGCGCGCAGCAGCTGCTCCAGCGCTGTCTTGGCGCCGGCAACAAACTCCGCAGCGTCGAAATCGAGCTGCGCAGGTGTGTGGAGCACGAGAAACAGTCGGTGGCGATCGAACGCCGAGAGCGTCGGCGAGATGAGCTGCTTCTCGTCCCATTCGTCGAGTGCCGCGTAGTTCTGCGCGCAGCGCCAGAGCGTTGCGCCGAGCAGTGGCAGTCCGCGGAGCAGCTCTGGGGATGTGTTTTGCTGGTAGCTAAAGTACCGGAGCCGATGGAGGCTGCGATGCACAGCAAATCGACGCAGCAGCAGCCCGCATCCACGCGACATCTCACTGGTGATTCGTCAGACTTCTATTGAGCGGGAGGGACGTTGGTAGTGTTGCTTTATCACATCGTTAGAAACAGCTAAACACGTTCTGCCCATTCTTCCCATGTTAAGGACGTTGTTTTTACCAAATATGAAAACGTCAGCAAGTGATTTGGGATTTTTGCCGGTATTTATTTCACAGACCTATGTCAGTACACAAACAATAAATGAAGCAAGAACATTTTTTTTCTGTTGAAGTATGCAATACCAGCGTGTTGGTACGGCCACATTGCCGGGATATGAACATGAAAGCTGTCTTCGGTCGAGCTTCCTCCGCTTCCATTCCTTCAAAAAAAAGAGATCTTGATGTCGGAGTTTCTTCACTTGGGGAGCTGTAATCAAATTCAAGGTCTGGTTCTAGCTCCCTTTCCTCGTTTTTTTGCAAGTTCCCAATGTGTCTCACCTCCGTCATGAACATGATCGTCATCCAGTTAGTCACTATGACTAACCTTGTCAAGGTAGTGGCGCGAGCAATAGAAGTGATAATCAACTGGTTCTTTGCTGCCGACGCACGCGTGGTGTCGTCACGATGAAGAACATGACGTACTGGTTGGTGGGATTGGTCTAAGCATCAGTCGCAGTGGACAAGAAGCGCTCTTTCTTGGGATCTTTATCGAGCTGTTCTTGCTCGATCATGTAACCTTAGTTCAACAGCTTGTCACTGACACTACTGCGAGTTTGAAGCGTGTTCTGGAGATGTAGCGCTCCATGAACTGCTTAAAGTAGACGTTCTCGACGGCGTAAAACGGACGACCCATCGCATGGATGACATAGCTAATATCAAGAGCAAGCTGGGCCTGGGCCGCAGCATCGGCGTGCGGATTGGCGTCTTGACCGCAAAGGCTGGTGCGTCGCGACTTCTGGTGTGTTTCGGCTCCGCATAGTGGAACGAGGTTGTCGAGGGGTCTTTCCGCTAGCGGGTAGACGCTTCATCTCACAAGGCCTGCACACTTGCAGGGGTCTGTTCACAAGAGACGATGTGCCTGGCGAGGCGGTCGACTTGAACAATATTCTTCAAGCGTTGCATTTGACGACGTGACACGTCTTCGAATTCAAACGCGGAATCGTCATCACGAACAGATCCCCGATCTCGCTTGGCGGGCGACCAGTCCGTGGATGCCGAGCCGTCGTTTGTTGTGGCAGTGTGGCTTGCGTGGAGCTGTTTATCGTAGCAGTTGAAAGGATCAATACGTGGCCGTTGCTGACTGGCTCGTTGCTTGTCATAGATTTACCCATTTCACCCTCAACATGCATCCTTCGGTAATTTTAAGCTTCAAGATGAGTTTTTTCACATTGTTTAACTTCTTCACACTGTTTACCACACGTTAATAACGCGTGTTATGTAAAAAGTGTTTTTCACGTTTGAACAACATTAGACGTTGGTGTTCGGACGAGATACTGCGGGGTATCAGCCAATCAGCACAAATTTTGATGAGTGTGCTTACTTGGTTGGCCAATAGTCTCACAAAACTATGCTTCACTGGATGAAATTAGATCGAGAATATGCTCATCAACCAATCCACATTCCCATGACTGGTTTATTTGGCACTTCAAGTAGGCACTGTCTCACTTTCCAATTGCGTTGGACTAACGACTCACACAAGACAATCAACCGACGCGTGAGGTGGATGGGTATGTCAGGCAAAAAGTGATGCAACCACGTACATCTTTCCTCCTCATACCTCATAGCTCATTTTGCGCACTCTTCAATCCCCTCCATAGCATGATCCTGAAATTCCTCGTGGCCGCGTCCTCACAACGCTACCGGATGAGTACCTTCTCCATTACTCGCACGTTGACCTCAAAAGCGTCTCGAGCGTCAGCGCCGGCGCTGCTGACCGGCTGGGAGGCGCGCTGTGGATGGATACGACGTGTCCTCTGGCGGCTCCCGCGATTTGCTGACTACGCCGACCACGTCTTTGCACCATCGCTCTCGCCTGCACACCACGCGCTTATGTTTATCGGACTCCACGCACCACAGCGACTCGACTTTGACATCCAGCAGTTTCTAGACGGCGCCGCCGTCGCCGCCAAGCGCGTGCTGGAAGATGCGAGCGACGACGATTTTTTGCAGCTTGTGATCACGACTCAACAGTCTAGGATTCCCAGCATTGTGTCATCACCGGTACTTCGACGCATGCAGTCGTACTGCCTACCGCAGTGCTTGGATCAACTTCAAGCGATGGTGCAGCGCCAGTCACGTCAGATAAAAGGAACGCGGACAGTAAGTGTAGAAGTTGAAAGCACACATTTGACGCGTGTCCAGTATGCGTGTCTGACCGAGAATCGGTACAGTGAAGAACTGCATAGCAAGCATCGCGTTTTCCCCGCTGATGCATGTGACGGCGAAGATCACGAACCGGTGGTAGACGAGCGGCTTCAGTTACAAGTCGAAGTGCGAACACTGGAGCAGCTACAGCGTACGCAATCGACCGAGAGACTGAGAGGTTCAGTGACAGAACTTCGCCAGCGCAATGTATACGTGATGCGATTCAAGTCGCTTGTGACAACCCCAGACTTGCTGGACTGGCGGCTCGCGTCGATCGCCCTGCGCACGCGAGGTAGAACTGAAGGGACAAGCACCAGTGAAGCCTACAAACCAGCTATAGAATAGGAAGACTCTCCCAATACTTTTCTATGAGTGGTGGATTATAGTGTCTCTTCGATGTCCTTGGCGATATCATCGACAGTATCGTCATTTGGTGCGAGAGTGCTCGTGAACGGAGAGGCAGATGTTATAACCCAATCCACAACTTCTTCTCGAGACACGTCTGATTCAAACGTCCACTCGAAAGAGGAATCCACGGCCACGACCCGCTCCGTCGGCAGTGTCGTCTCTTTTGCATCCGGCTCCTGAACGCGCAAATGCTCACGCACGTCAAACTGCACTTTGATCTGGATCGCTTCGTGCATGATAAATTTGCTTGGTTGTGGTTGTGGCAAAGACATACGTTCCTTTTGATCATCAGCTTCCTCCTCATCTGATTTTCTTTTCGCGTCCGAGTAGGTGTAATTCACTTCGGAAAGTCCTGCGTGTTGGATTGCGATACTCTCGAGCCGCAAAGTCGCCGCATTCGATGCCCGTACGAGCTTGCGCAGCTGCGTAGTCTTCTCCTTCCACGTGGCCACACACTTGGGCAGTGCCATCGTCTCGAGCACGGCCGCTGTCTCGTCACCATCGTAGAGCTCCGTACAAATCGTGCGGGCCGCATCGCTCGCACCGCCCACAAACTCGGCCAGATCGATTGGCTCGTCGGGCGGGACCTGGCAGAGCACAAACATGAATACGCGCTCGCGCTCGCCGGCATTTCGTGCAAAGAGCTGGTTGATGGGCGCGTCGGGGTCCGGAATGTAGTGCATCTGCGGGTACGCGACGACCATGCGGCCCATAATGTGGAGGATCTTGGCGCGTTTCATCCAGTACTTGGAGAACGGGCGGCCGTTGAGGAAGGACCGCGACTGGTGACCCACAGAACCCACATGTGGGCGATGCACGAACGCACGGGGTAGCGCGCAGGGACGCACACGCAGCGCCAGCATATTTATCGTCCGTCTGGCCGTCGTCGACTGTCCAGCAGCTCCAATGCTGCCAGCATTCCTGCGTTATAACATAATTTACCTGCATTATTTGCAATGCAAGGTTCACACCTTTATTCAAAAGGTAAAGGCCAATTATAACAGGTAATATGTGATGTGTGAATACTCTATTGTAGATATCAATGGCGACGCTAGCGAGGAATGAAATCGCCCCTTATAAAGGAGCGTCGCCTTTGAGATCTACCTCAAAGAGATCACACTATTAGTGGACTCATGTCACTAACAGTCTGGGGTTTGAATTTG